>VWZO01018705.1:0-25916 GCA_013396975.1 Bucco capensis | reverse complement strand
CTGAGGTCTCCTCTCAGTCTCCTCTTCTCCAGGCTGAAGAGACCCAGCTCTCTCAGCCTGTCCTCCTACGGCACATGCTCCACTCCTTTCAGGATCTTGCTGGCCCTGTGCTGGACTCTCTCCAGCAGCTCCCTATCCTTCTGGAGCTGAGGGGCCCAGAACTGGACACAATATTCCAGATGGGGCCTCACCAGGGCAGAGTAGAGGGGGAGAATAACCTCTCTGGATCTGCTGGCCATGCTCCTCTTAATGCATCCTAGGATGCCATTGGCCCTCCTGGCCACAAGGGCACATTGTTGCCTCATGGGCATCCTCCTATCCACCAGGACTCTTAGATCTTTTTCCCCAGGGCTGTTCTCCAACAGATCAATTCCTAGCCTGTACTGATCCATGGGGTTCTTCTTTCCCAGATGCAGTACTTTACACTTCCCCTTGTTAAATTGCATTAAGTTTCTCCCTGCCCATCTCTCTAGCCTGTCCAGATCATGCTGGATGGCAGCACAGCCTTCTGGTGTGCCAGCCACTCCTCCAAGCTTGGGATCATCCGCAATGCAGGGAAGTTTCCACAGAAACTTAAGAGTATGCTTCAGATGATCATGTTACTTTTAGTAAATGAATTTCATGTTATCTGGTCAACAAATAATTCAAGGTTTAATGAAGAAAAGCAGCATGAAAAAGTGAGTAAGATTATTTTTTCTCCTTTAGTTTGGCCACTTTCCTACATGTCAACTGAAAAAAGGTGGGGTTTTTTGGTGTGCAATTTTAAACACAGATTAGCCACATGAACAAAAACATATAACATGGAAGATTTTACTATTAGTACTACATTGTTTCAAAGCACACAAAATGATTTTAAAGCCACTTGAGTAAATTTTCACTAGAACAAAAGGCATATTTGCACCTTCAGAGTAATTCACTACTTATGTCTTTGAAGCAAAACTGTCCCTCTATACATCAGAAAATGGTTCTGAGAAAACTGATGAAATATATGACCAACTTCAAGCAAAGAAAAAGAAGCAAGTATTAGCATGTTTATTTTAATCATGCAAGAGAATGACTAAGTTTGAATGAATTGCTAAGAGCCCCCAGTGAATAGATGGAACTAACAATGATTAAATGACTCCTGTGATTACATTGCCTCAAGTCCTGGTGAGGTGATGTGAACATCTGGACTTCCAGTGTAGATCTTAACACAATCTTTTAATAAAATCCATCTTCATAATGGCCACTGAGGACTATTACTCTCATAATACAACTTCCATGCAATTATTCAGTATAAAACTTGGCATTTCTGTCATTGATGTATCACTGAAAAGCTTCACAAGAGTCTTTTCAATTTTTCCTTTATTCTTGTGGTACTAAGACCATCTGCCTCTAACAGTTTATTCTCCCATTTAGTTTTTTGGGGTGTATTTTAAGGTTTTTATGAAGTAAACATTGTATTGAAAGCACTAACCTTCACTCTACAGACATGAGGGTCACAGTAACTGTGATCAGTCATTGCTTAGTGTGTATTCGCATTACACACTTGAAGAGAAGAACCTGTAAGGACTGCACCCAACTTCCTATCTTCTCATGTCCTGAGATAGGACATCCTGAGAGTATTAAGATGGCAGCACTGGGCAAACAGTCTTTGGACATGAGGCACAAGATGTTTCAGCTTCCTCAGTCCAACAATGCATGACATTATTTCTTCTTTTTTTTTTTAATAGAAAGGAGGACTCTGGTAACAAGAATTGCCACAAGCACAAAATTGTGATGTTTGCCATTGTTCTCTGCAAAAAAAAACAAGTCTGTTGGTACAATATCAAGCCTACAGTTGAGCTATGTCTAGATTATGCATGATTAGCTTTCAACAACCGCAAACACAAATATCTAAGTCCAGAAACTTGATGAACTCCTTGTTCACCTAGGGCATGCAAGTGTCTTACTCTAAAGATCTGCACTATGAGTAGAGTCAGGAGCACCACCAGAGGAGACTATCTGATGTTTATGATGCATAGAACAGACTTCTAACACTATCTCAACTTGAGAAGTGACATTTGGAGACCACATTCCCTGCATCTGTAGGTGAGTCAAGACAGCTTAACCAAATCCCTATTTGACCAGCACTTTTCTGAGATGAAGGCACACAGTCTATGTATCCCTGGAATCCAAACACTAAACTACCTCTATAATGCTTCCTGCAACTACCAAGGATTTTGGGTATCAGTGGGAATAGCAGCACATAAAGCTTTTCCAGAAGTACTAATGGCATCTCTCTGCTTCTTCTCAGGGAGGATGATTGAAAAGAGAGTTTGTCAAAGTAATCCGGATAGAGTCACAATTCCCTCTTTTAAAGGGGGACTATCAATATCAAAACATAGTTGACACTTTCAACATGTGTGGGTCCATCATCCAGGGGTCAACAAGGCGTTTACTACAGCTCTTTAAGTGTCTACAAGTGGCCATTAAGAGGCTAGCATAAATTGTCAGTTTCTTCACTAGAGATTCAGGATATCAATTGTCATCCATTTTCTGTTTCTCAGGCACTGGCTTTGTGACCTTGGAGTGAGAGATCTGAAGGACATAAGCATTTTCTTAGACTCCCAGAGATAAGAGCTCTGGTTAGGCTGAGGAGGGCATGCATAGCAGATGAGTTGGCATAGGGCTAACTTGGTTTAGTATACAGCACAAAGATTCTATTAATTTTTAATTTGAGCACCATACCTCATGCCCTGTGATATGCATGAGACCAGAAACAGCAGCTGCAATGGAGTCATAGCCACCTCTCTGAACCATTGGACCAGTCTGACCATAACCTAAAACAGAAAGAGAACAATTAGTAGTTCAATTACAATTAGAACATAAATATATACTATTTTAGTAAAGAAAGGAACCAACTAGTATTTCTCATCAGCTTTTGTTCACAAGTTGTCCAGACTGTAAAACCAATAAATGTTATTGTTTTCTATTTATTCCTGCACATTTTAAAGAGTAAATTGTTGGCTTTATCCTGTGTGGGTTGATGATGTGTTTGATAGACATTCTAGGCAGATTCCTGGCCCTGCTATGTTTCATACACTTTGGAGAGAATACCTTTTTTAACTTGCTGGATCAGCTGAGGTGGGATTCAGATATCATTTCAGAGGATCTATGGTATCCCTAAAGGCCTCCAACTGCTGTTCAAAAGACCCCATGTTGCCATAAAGATATCCTGAATACCATAAAGGACACTAAAATTGTGACACAATGGTTTAGACACATGGATTGTTCCTCCCCCCACTTCTCATACATTATCCCACAACTAAACAGAGCTACCTTCAAAATAAGACACTGTTTACAACTAGTTGGCCCTTTAACAAGTACATACAATCTGTCAAAAGTTACCAACAATGAAATGCAAAAGACTTTTATGAAACTACAGAAATACTGTTTCGTTCAGCTACAGAATTAACAGCTATAGCCAGAAGGATGCTCTCTTGCTTTTCTCTGCTTCAACTCATCATGTTGTTCTAACCACAACCACATCATCTTCCAGATGAGGAGGTCTTTGTAAGATTAACTGAAGACATAAATCCAAATATCAATCCTATTCCCCTGTAAGGGATCACTGCCTGTCAATTGGTGGCAGTTAGTGTATTGGGTCTGTACAGTGTAATGACCTTAAGTGGTAAAAGAGTCAAGTCTGGTTTTCTTTTATGGAGCCAGTGACCACCAACACAAGGAGAGAAGTCAACAGGGAAGGAGCACCACATTTGATTGCTATTATTAGTTCTAATAGAAACCATCAGAGCCTTAAGAATCAGTTTTTAGTCTCTCCTCCTCTTCCTTCAAGATATAGCAAATTCAAAAGCTGTTCTCTTGCTTTCTGTTCCTTCTTCATGTATCTCTACAAGAAATCCCTTAACTACAGGAGCAAACAGAAGATACTTTTCACAGACAAGATTTCTAGCTTGGCTGGCACTTTTAAGGCAATTCATCTGTATTCCTCTTACCTATGAGGACAGTATTAAAATAAAGGGGAAAAAAAAAAATCACATACTGCAAGATAAAACTTCCAGAATCTCCTAAATTCCTTTTAATTCTCCTGCAGTAGTCTTCTCTATATACAGACAGTCTGTTTGGTAGACATGAGAGCCTAAATACTGGGGGTTTTTCTCTGATTACAGCACTAATAAAAATGCTTACTCCTTGGGATAATCTTCCTCAGTGCTTCCACTTGAACCAATGCTGTTATGCATAAAATCCATAAATCACTTCTCATGTAGAGTGCAGGAGAATAATGATCACTTCAAACTGGAGCTAAAACACTTTGTTACTCTAATGAGTACTTAGTAAATCATACCAAGCAAAACAATATCCACTAGCCATACAGATTTCCCCATTACACCACAAACTATCTTAATTACCTGATATTTTCTGGAGACATCTGACCCACATTGTGAAAAGCTGAGAAGGAACTCAACTTCTACACCCAGTGTCACAGGGAATATCAGGACACTACAGCCAGCACGTTGACTTTGTCATTGTAGCCTCAAAACAAACATTTTGGAAGAGAGGATTTGATACTTTCCTTATGGTCAAATCTGCATCTTACCTCTCTTTTGTTAGTAGAGAAGTCAGTAAAAACCCTACCTGCTTACCCAGTTTTACTCAAAAATCAAGAGCTGACTGTAAGATCCTAAAGAGCAGCTGATGACATTTCCTTTCAGATTTATGCACTCAAGTTCATAGAAAAAAGTGTTTTCATCTTCAACCATAACAGGTCTAGCAAATAAAATACAGTCTATCCACCCAAAATGCTCTGAAGAGCTCTAACTAGGCATATACCGTTATCTCATTGGAACAAACTGCAGCATTAAAACCAGTTAAATGTGTGGGGCCACTTCAAAAAACAAAAATCTTGCTCAATAAAAAAAAAGAAATACTCAAAACAACTTTAATTGAATAGTGAAAAGCATATTGAAGTAAGTGAGAAATTATGGACTGGCCTCAATTATTAAGAAAGAAAAGCCATCTCAACACTTCTGCTCACACAAATGTTTTCATAAACAAAAAACATCTGAAAATTAAGCATTTAGTATGGAGACAGAAGAACTATAAACTGCTTTGCAATGCTCTTCTGGTAAGGACAAACTTCCATCCCTCAAACACTATAGTCAGAAAAGGTGACAGACAACAAATCATGGCTTTTTCTAGTGGTATTTCAGAAATACAACTTTTTAAGTCCTTTTCACACAATGTAACTGTCTACTTTCAAAATAAAAGTTATTATTTAATGGCTTTCTTATTAAAATTAGAGGTTCTAAGGAGTGTTTAATTAGTTTTTAGAGGTCAAAATAGATTAAGAAGAAAAAATACATAATTCTGCTTTTTATCTGAATTGACAAAGTTAGTGCAGGGACAAAACCTGTCATCATTGGAAATTGTTTGTCCCAGAAATTATGGAGATATCAAAGGTCTTGAAGGAAAGGTAGCCATCTACCTTTAAAAATTAAGTGATAAATAGCTATTTCTAAAATAAAAGACCTCATTATCAAAAATCAAAGGCTAAACAGTATTATTCTAGCAAACTACACAGGTGAATGGTGCAACCCAGTGGAGATGGTTTAGAAATAACTATGAACGCAAACACAAAAAGGTTAAAGGAGAATACAAAGTTAAACTCAGAAAACTTCCAAATCTCACCATAGCTCTAATACATACACACACAGATGTGTACAAATGTCTGTGTGTATTTCAAGAAGTTTGTATACACTTAGATATAAAAATGCCACCCAAAATTTCTGTTTGGACAAATGCCCTGCAGGTTCTCTTATACGTAAATTCAGCATGCAAAAGCAGTTACACACATTTAACCCTAAATATAGGATCTTGTTTAGTAGAACATAGTTAGTTGGCTTATCAAGTTTAGATAAAACAGATAATACTTGAGGCTAAAAAGAGAATCCCTGCTGAGTACAGAAAGAACAGAATTTACAGAGATGGCCTCCGAAGATGAAACAAGGCAACTGACCACACTCTTGCTCTGAACTGCCTTCTGCTGGGGTTTGCCTCCTTAGACTACAGTCAATAGTCTCTTCCTACCAGTAGCAGATTTATTTTAGTTCCTTTAAGTCCAATGATTATTTTTTTTCTGAGGGGGAATATATTTCAGAGGAGAGACAAAGAATTTTAAACTTAATAAAACAGTTTGCTAAATCATTTCAGCAGGAGAGGGAGCTGTACAGATGCATAATCTCATGTAAAGCTTCAGATTTGTATAAAACGGCATCTGGAAAGAACACAAGAAAGTTGCACAACACCCCTCCAAATCCCTCTGGCTCCTCAAATCCCTGTTCTACACCTTGCACTAGGAAGGCACAATTTATTCTGATACCTGCCACATCCTCACAGAACTAAATCTCAAAATTATTGCAGTATGAGCTGTTTTGCTCTACTGCAAAACATACATCAGTTCCATAATCAAACTGGCTACAAGACATAACTCCCACTCAGATTCCCAAGCATCTCCTAAAAATTGTCATTGTCAAAGTGCTAGCTAATCTGCATGGCAAGCATCTGAAACCACCAGGACCCCAAGCTCTAGCTGTCCACTACAGGACTATCTGCTTACTCAGGATAGTCACTCACACCTAAATCTTCCTGTTCACACCTTGACCTTGCAGCCAAGTTGATCTTCTACATAAGGAAATGAAGCTTTATTGGTTTTACCATTTTGTGAGCAGGAAATATGAGCTGGGTATGAGACAAGGATGAAAGACCAAGTTGTAGGAGCTTAAGGGAAACACAGGTCTTGATTGTAGGCATTTAGCAAGTGAATGGCACAGCCTTCCACCAGCAATCCTGTGTCCCTCAATTCCCACCACCCATCCTGTATCCTTATCCTTAGCTTGGACAAGAATGGAGGAAGTGATCTTACTGGCTACATTGTGCATTCTCTGCTTTTTTTTCAAAACATTTTAAGTGATTAAAGATAAATTTGCAGCTGAAAACTTTGAATGAATATTAACTAAGACCTCCACTATCTCTCTGTTAGTCTGCAGCATAAAAGCCAGTGAGACATTCCAAATGAAACATGCTTAATGTAACAAAAAACGATATCTCTGTTCCTGTATCTATTTTTTTCATATCTGGAAGAATGACAACTAAAGTTTTATAAAAATAAGGCAGCTAATATGGAATAATGAAGCCAACAGCTCTTCTAAAATGCCTCCAGTTGTTTGATGGCCAAGTCTTCCCTACAGAGCAACAAAAGAAGTCTCAATAGGCCTAAAAGATATTTATCTAGCAAAACTGAAAGATAATCATGACAAGATAAACAGTAAATTATAATAGCACTAAGATCCTCATCACTAGCTGGAAACATTACAGAAGTAACTTTATGCAAGACCCTAACTGCAACTAATTAAGCACTCATTAGGTGAAATAAAACAAATACATTTTCTGTAAGTATTGGCAATATATACCCATTCCAATTAAAACTAAGAGTGAGATTGCTGCTATTATCCCATTAAATTACATTATTATTAATACTACACAATTCCTGACAAAGGGAAGGGCTCAAAGTATTTCCCCCCCCCTTTTTTCTAGTTGGATCATAGAGACCTAGTAAAATAACAACACTCTTCAATGGGAAATAAATCTGCACTGTTTCTCTAGGGTTGGTGTGACATTCCTGCTCTGATGAAAGGAAGCCAATTAGTCTGAAAGGCAGAAGTCACCTCTGACACAATGAGGCTAATCCCTTCAGTGCTTAGTGTACAAGTGCCATGGGATGGCACTCAAGCTTTGGAACATACCACAGGAAAAATTATAATATTTGCAGGCATCATATGGGCTACAAGCTTGGGGGGGGGGGGAAAAACACGTNGTTGGGGGGGGGGGGGAATAACACGTCATAAGCTACTGCTAGTTTATCCACTTTTGAGTGGTCAATATGTTTATCACAGTGAGAGATACACTTTGCTTTGGAATCCACCCTAAACGAAACTGTTCTGAGAGAGAGAAAGAAATATTATGAAGTGAGAAAGGTCAGGCTGAAGATGAGGAAAAATGTAATAACAGTAAAAGCTTTTAGACTGCACCAAAGTGTTACTAGTGAAGCTGCCAAAGGCCAGATGCTCAAAAAGTCACACTAAATTTAAAAATGCTAGCAAAAACTGTTCCCAAAAAGATCTCCCTTAGAAAAACAGACTAATGTCTCTTTATAGGTTTAGCTTTATAATGCCCTGTCAGCTACAACATAGCTTTATTTCATTTTTGCCAGATGACAGTGGGATTTTTAGCTACACTTACAGCAGACATTCTTGACAAAGTGGAAGAAAGCAGGCAAACCAAATAAACAAGTTTGTCCCAGAAAAAGTTCCATGTGGCTGTAGATCCTAGGCTTTTCCAAGGCATGTACTGAACACACATTTGGACACCCTATTTCCTTGCTCAGGAGTTACTGATGATATGATGACAGGGTTCCTAACATGTAGAAAAACAATTCATTTCAGCTAGGAGCTGCTTCAAAGCATCTGGGATAAACAGACACAATGTGTTGCAATATTGTCACTTAGAGGACAATCATTCTAAAAACAATAATTTTTTTGTGTAGGTTACCTTAGTTTTATTTGGGATTTTCACAAAGTTAACAAAAATGCTTCTCAGGTTGTTGTGCATGTGATTGGTATTTGATGAAATTTAACACATCAGGATAGTGGAGCACAAGCACATAATCATTAAGGTTGGAAGAGGCCTCTAAGACCATCTAGTCCAACCATGAATTCCAACACAGTTTGCACTTCCTACAAGATAACAGAGAAAAAGGAAATCTTAAAACAAAAATAATAAATACTAAAAGCACAGGAACTGGAAGAGAGACCAAAGAACTCATGTAACACCTGAAATTGCTGCTCTCATTTCTATACAATTTGCTTTCAAGCTAATGATGACCCTGTGATTAACTGCTTCAGGAAAGTCTGAATATGATTTTCTGTGTCACAAGAAAAGAAAGGTCAGCATTTCTCATTATGACCTTTGTCCAAAATAGTTGAATCACATGCTAGAAAAAACCCAAAGCCATTATTTCTGCACTTCTTCATGATTTGATAGCATGATAAAACTTTTTAAGACCAAATATAAACCACATTGTGCTAAAAGGAGAGGAAAAACCAACACGGAGACATGCTGTCAACACAGCCCAATTCCCTGTAGCTCAATTCCCACATGACAAATGACATTATAAAGTCAGTCTGTATAGGAGAGTCTGAGGAATAACACAGAAAAAATATGTTCTACATAGGCAATTCTACAAATAGGGACTAGACATTGTCATAAATTCAATCCAGATAGATGGCTATCCCTGCTGAATAACAAATTAATGAGAAACACCTTTGGACTTGTCCTGTTGCCAAAAGAAAACATTCAATTAAAGACAGCTTCCATCTTTACTTAATAAAGATTAATGAAACAAGCAGAAGAACACAAGCAATTCTCTGTGATGAGAAAAGCCAAAAATCTAACAGACACATTATATGAAGCTTTTTTGCAATGTCAGAGCTGCCAAATACGTTAGCAAAAGAAGTAATGACTCTTGGAAAATGCTTGCCATGTGTTGGTCAGAGGGAAAGGAAGTACAACTTCCTGGGCAGGCCAGCTTACAGGAGATCAGAACTGATACAAACAAGGTGAAGCCAGAGCAAACTGTCAAGAGAGATGAAAGAAGTTTACAACAACAAACCCTAACTTGAAGTCAGTAGACATGAAATCTGATCAATCTGATAAATACATTTCCTTTCCCCGTTAATGACTGTGCATATGTACTATGTATCAATTACTTTATTACTTTTTACACAGGCTGATTTAGACTTTCTAACTCTGTTTTAAAGATCAGGTGTTATCAACTGGAAGGTAAGGATAAAGTTATTTAAACAAATGCAGAATTTTCTGCTAGGATTTAGCTACTGGAAGACTAGAATGGCCTCTGCTAGTTGTTCAACTCCATCCCATTTTCATGTGATCTGGGTACCCAGCCCCACAACACTCCTCTGAAAACATCAACCACACTTCTGGGACATAGCCACAGACTATTTCAAACAACACAAGCCTGGTTTTCAACAGGCTTTTAATCAGGCCTGCAAACTTCTAGGCCATATTTTCTAGCTTTTAAACATGCCAAATATAAGTTACAAGAAAGCAGTTTTTCCCTCCATAACGTAAACTATAATTACCTAAGAGATGCTACTATCACTCTTGTTACATCAGCTAAAGTTTGACTTGTCACTCTGAATTTCAAGGCAGGAGCAGCTTCCTAATCCAACTGGAGGCACTCTTCTATGGGGATCTCAAAAAATCAAATGAGACATGGTGACCATTTTCTGAAAACTGAATTTCAATTAACAGCTTTTTCTGGGTGTCACCTAAGGGCAGCACAGCGTTAGGATGGCCTCAGAGAAGTCTCAACTCTGAGGCCACAGATACATGGTAGTCTCTGATAAAGACATGATTATCCTATGATTTAAATGTCAACTACTTAATTATCATCTGAATCAGACAACATTCATTCTAAAGAGGATATTACCTGAAAAGACCTTCATGTGTTGTGACTGTACATAGTTTTGTGGACAGACAAATCTAGGCAGCACTGCAGTGAAGAAGCTGAGCTCAACTAAGCACTCCACCATACCCAAGGGTTGCACACCCATGAGTATGTGTAGTATGACCCTAAACTCTCCCTCTAAAATCAAATACATAGTTCCTCAAAGGGCTGAAGCTAGAAAAGTGTGTCAAACTCAATCAGAATGGAATTTTCTCTAAGCTTTCCAAACATTTCCTCAATTTCCAAAACAAATCTGTAAAATATAATTCCCAAAGAGGATTAAGTTACATAGAATACAATATAAGCCTTAAAATTCCAGGCTGTCCTTTCAACCTCATAACTTATACTGACTTTTTTTTGAGCCTGATTATAGTTCTCTTTGGTTTATACATAAAATAGACATAAACAGCTCAACCCTACTTAGCTCAAAAAAGGAGCACACACCTACCTCCTACTTCTGAAACCATAAAGTGCAACATGAATTTCATTTGCAGTCATGCTATAAAACTCATTATCTATGCAACCTAATGAAAATGTAAATCCCAGCTTGAAGGTTAAATGAACTGCTCTTGCAGATCATATTGAACAGTGCATTAGAGACTAAGTGAACACAAAGAAAAGTTTTAAGAACCTTTTCTTGGAAATACACATGAAAGTGATGGTGAATGCTCTTAATCAGATTCCCTGATTATACAATGCAGAGTTAAATGTAACAGTTGCTGATCACTTACAGGAATTTAATATGTGGAGTGGTAAAAAGTAAATGCATTTGGTTACTTGAAACAGCTGAGACTAATAACATTAATTCAATGCATTGCCTAACTTGACTATTTTTCTACTAACAGATTTTGCCATGATGCTTAGATTTTTTTATGACCCTTATGAAGGGTCAGATCTGAAAAGAATCTTTGCCTTCATAAAAAATCTGTCCTGGACCCAACTGGTTATTTCACATACTTGGGGCTTTTCCCCCCCTTCTACAAAGATTTTCCCAACACAGTTCTCTCTAATCAAATTCTCTGACTCATATGAGAAACCTTCTAAATAAATAAATATATAGAAAACAAAATATAACAAGATACCAATTGCTCAATCTGAACAAACTTTTCATTGGACAGATTACTCTAGTATCTTGGATTATTACTTGAAGTTTTTTTTTTACTTGAAGGTTTTCAGAACTGCAATAACGTTAATACAACTGAGCAGTTTATAGCAGAGGACATGGTGGGTCTTTTTCCCCCCCAATTATGTATTTTACTATAAGGAGATTGGGTTGTTTTTTGGTTTGGGTTTTTTTTATTTATGCCCAAAGAAGTTAGGATTCATTACCAGATTCACTCCCACATAGCTTAAGATCATGACTTTAATTTGACAGGAATAAAAGAAACTGACAAACAAGAACATATTACATAATCTGAGCAGATACATGCTATATATACTACTCCTTCTCATTGTACAAGGAATTCGGGTTTTTTATGAATAAGCACCTTGTAGTCACAGTTCCATGAAATTATTTTGAAAGTTGTACACTCTCTTAAGAGGTTACAGAATGTTGGCCTTCCATTTTCCTCAAGAAAAGGTGGTCAGGGTTCACTGCAAGATATGATCGCAATGGCACTGGGTACTACATCCTGACTCTGTAATGTCCACCAATGCTCTATATATGGACAAGAAAGTCATCCCCACCTATTAGAAACCTTTTCTTAATGATTAGTATCTCTTTTGCTGAAATCTTAACAGTTACTTCTTGGTCCATATTCCATAAACAAGATTCTTCTCTTCTACAAGAGCTTTTACTTACAGGAATGCTCTATCCACAAACATATCCTCATCACACCCTTACTTTGCAGTGACATCTACAGCTTCAAATGGCAAAGTTTTCTCTACAAGGCAACTTGCAGGACAGGAGATTTCAGCCAACTCTGACATAAACACTGGGATACAGAATGCTTTTAATGTTCAAGGACATGGAAAAGTGCCAGCCATTGCCACCATTTTTGCTTCTAAAAAATTACAAACTACAAGCTACTTTTCAATAGTTTGTGTCTTCTACACCCAAAAGTTTTGGTTGTCTTTGTTAGCTATTGACAAAGTGTTTTATTTTATCACAGTATTTTAAAAACAGACATAATGAAGACCATATGCTTACTGGGAAACATTTCCAGGTCAACACCAGCTACTTACAGCCTTCCTACCAATCTAGCAACACCCACAGAAAACACTGTGAATGGCCAAAACAAAGACACTGGATCTCTGCAGCACTTTATTAAGTCATATTCATGTCTTTGGTGAAATTTCAAAACCTCACCATTTCAAACAGTGAAACAAAAGAAAATCCTGCGTTCTTCATATGAAATAAGTCCACAGGGCAAGGAAAAAAAGAGATTAGTAGAATAAAGCAGATAAAGCTATAAAGACAGGAGATTCTCTGAAAAATACTCCCTTTGAAAACCAGGAAAAAAACAACTAGTAATAAAAAAATACACATTTGGTGATCTTTTCTTGGATCTTCTCTTTAGACTACCAGAACTCAAACACAATAAATACTGCTTTACAAAAGCCTACTGCATGGCTTCTCAAGCTGCCTAAAATCTTCCAGCTTTATTTCTGTTAACTTAGCTAGGCACCAGTCCAAGTGCAATAGCTACTGAAAAATAAACATTAAACCATCAGTAAGTTTTTCACAACTGTGCTGTGTTGCTATGCTGTTCATATCCAGGATTTCAGTGCCTAATCTGGTTTCATTCACTGTAAACTAACCCAGCATCAAGTGTTAGGACTCACAGGCTCTGTCTGCTATGGCGCTCTTCATTAGGCCAGAGTCCAAAAGCCTGAAGTTTTAGATTTTATACAAAATACTGCTATTTAGATGAAAGAACAAGCAATGAGCATGAAGTCATAAGAAAAATATTACTGCCATGCCCTGCTGAAAGCTAACACTTAATTTTAAAGCAAAGAACAACTTGCTTTTAAAGCAATAATGACTTTTTCATTAAACTTTGTCTATACTTAATATTGAACAATAAATGAGAACAGAGTGTTTCAGAATAAGACTCATTTTCAAATGTTTCTTAGTCCTAACCTCACAGTATTGTGGACGTTCAGCCTATGTGTGACTGAAGAAGTTAACAGTGGAAAAACCAGCAAAGCCCTCCTGCTAGGATGCTTACTGCCACTGCGAGTGACTAGCTCAGAAGCACTCTAGCTGCTGCTGGTGTGCTATTGACAGAAGCAGCACAAACTCAAAGTGTAGGTAAAGCCCACCTTCCTGGAGGGGTGCAGTTCTCAACTGAGCAAGAACATAAATCCTACTAACATACAACGGATCCTGCCAGCTCCCATCTGTTTCTCAGCAACCTTTGTTTCAACACACCTTCTCTTTTCAGCTTCCACACATTTCATATCAGTTTGGATTACCAATACATTTTGGAAGTTCAGTTTCAGGGCAATTTTCAGAACCTTTGCTATACTATCCTCTTCCTGTAAACCAATGGACATTCCTTTTCAGAGTCCCCTTCCTGAAGTATTATGCTTACACAAGTCATCTTTTGGTCCTAAAGAGGTACAGTGAGTGCATCAACAGCACATGCTGCTACACATGATAAATGACTAAAAAAATGACAGTTAGACCACAAAAGCAATGCAGCTATAATACACTAAGACCAGTACCAGCCTGGTTTAGAGATGTTCTGTTGGGTTTTTCTCCCCCCTAGACAATGCTATCAAGTGATGTAAATATGTTCTGGCTAGCCTCAAATATTCACTTTTGTAAAGGAAAGACACTATATAAACAGATCAAAGTTGTTCTCTTGGGGAATTTACCAGCAGCACTAGGTACCACAGAAGATCATCACTTGCACACCAATGCACTGCTGTGGGGATTGATTTGCTTTATTCTTGGAAACAAGAATTGTTTCTTCATTCACAAGAACAAGGAGGTTTTCTAAACTATAAAGAAAAAATACTTTTTTTACATCATGAAAATAGCACTTGAGCATCTGCATTTCTGCCAATTGATTCCCTCACTTATGCACCTTTTTAAATTAAAGTTTTCTGGTTTGATAGCTCAGCCAAAAGGAAAAACTGACACAGCTTGGATATTCAAATGACACGACTAGAATTTTTTCAGGATAAGACCCAAATCTGTTTAGATGTCTAGAAAGAAATCAGGTATCTTGTTCTCATGAGAGTACAAAACTCTACTTTTTACACATTGTTTTGTATTATTCAATCATTGCCAGCAGTTAAGTTCATACCTCAAGGCTTGCAAATCTGATTTTTGTGTTTGAGGTATAATGTTTACTGTTTTCCAGGCCTTCCTCCTCGTTCTGAAATCACATGAAGTCATATCAGTCTGACAGTGCAGCATCTTCTATTATTAGAAAACAATATACATATTGAAAATTTATCTATGAATAATCTTTTACTGCAAATTGCTACAAGATAACAATTCTTGCAGTTTCCAGCTTCCTTAATTACCTCACTCTCCAAATTGCTCCTGCTTTTAATATAGTTAAAAGACTATTGTAATTCTTTAAATTCTCAGTTATTTCTCCACCACTCGTCACTGCTCTCCACCTAGACAAAGAACACAACTCTCTGGTTGTGTTCCTTCCAGCCAATTTCTTATCCACCGAACAGTCCACCCATCAAATCCATATCTCTCCAGTTTTGAGATAAGGATGTAATGNTTGGCTACCAGTAAAGACTGAAACAAAGTACTCATTGAGCAGCTCTGCCTTATCCATATCCCTCATGACTAAATTTCCTTCCTTATTCAATAGAGGGGGAACACTCACCCTGACTTTCCTTTTCCGATTAATATACTTATAGAACCTTTTTTTGTTATTTTTTACATCCCTTGCCAAGTTTAGCTCCATCTGTGCCTTGGCCTTCCTGATCCCATTCCTACACTTCCCAGCCATTTCCCTGTACTCTCCCCAGGCCACTTTTACCACAGTTAGGTCACAAATTAGAGGATCTGAAGGACACTTTGGCTAGCCTTTGCCCAGCAAAATTCACTGTGGTTGGCTTTTCTTTCCTGTTGTGAAAATACTAGAAGCAAAGTAGGATATACATCAAAATTATAACATTACATCTTCTCATGAGAAGCTACTCTAAATTATCAGTGCAAAGCAAGATGTACTGGGAAATACTGACTGCTGCTTCTTTGGAGCTATTATTAACTTTTCTGTATATGGGTGAAGAACTGTTTTTCTTCTCATAGATTCATCAAAATCACACAAGAGATAAAAGATTTACTTATTTTTGAAGGAAAGTGTTAATTTATGAGTCTTTATGTACATTAAAGGTATATATTTATCAGTTCCAGATTTAGACCCATATGACACTCAGGTGACACAGAACACTTCTATAAAACTTTTGCCAAGCTTTCCACTTATTTTTTGCCTTTTTACAACAACACTGTGCCAACAAATTAACAGCTTAGTACTGTCAAAGCATTTTTCATTTCAGAGTTAACACTAAAGTTCTTTGGAATAGAGACTGCAAATCCCCAAGAAATTAAATCTCTTACAGCAACACAAAGTTAATAAAAATAGCAATCCCAAGCTGATCTTCATAGTTTCTTTTGGTTGAACCAAGAATATTTTTCAGATTGCCTGTGATTATCACTATATATTCAATTTCTTTCATGCATAAATACACCAAAGAGTCTTTACAGGAGTAAAATTTCTTTCAAAGGCAGAAAACTAAGTATCACATCTATATTTTAAGAAATTAAATGACAGAAAATAAAACTTTGAAAAGTACTGAAATAAGATTTTGTAATGGCCTGAGAAACACACAAAGCAACTTACATATAAGCATTAAAGGAAGATGAAAGAAAGGGAGAAGACAAAAAAACCTGTACACAAGAGTAAGCACAATTCACTCAAATCAGCAAGGGGATGGGGCAGGGAACCTAAGAGTAGCAGCTTTCATCATTGAAAAGCAAACCACAAAATTATTTCAAAACACAGTGATTTCAGAGGCTTTAAGAGAAGGGAAAGAAGTGTTTAGGTTTGAAAACTATGTCCTTTTAAACAGTGCCCCCTCCTGATCATAGAGAAGTTGAGACTTTCTTAGTGGAAGGGCTAACACACAGCAGTGAATAGTCATTCCCTTGTGACCTGCACACGATTTACTTTCACCAGCCAATCTTCAAATACTCTAACCAAATTTTAACCACAGAACTGTCAAAATAAATTCTGTTCAAACTAGTTCTAACATTGCTCTCATCAGCAAAACCAGTTTGTGAGTGAGAACAGAGATCTGGAGCTTAAAAGCACTCAAAACAGTAGGAATGTTGGGAAATGCAGGCACTGCAAAGGCTGAAATACTCAGAGCTGTTTGGATAAGAAACTCAGTTTGCTAATCATAACTTCTAAAGTGCCATAAAGGAGACACCATCTGGCTTACCTGTGGCTAAAACTCTTCACATACATATGACCCTGAACTTTCTGCAGAATTACACTGTACTTCATTTTAATATCACTAACAATATGTCCAAAATTCAAAAAGAGGCAATTCCATGCAAATATTATTCTGGTATTTAAGAAAAACTGCTCAATTCTGGCCAAGTTAAAGTAGCTTATCTTCTGACTTCTAAGGAGCATCTCTTCCAGACTTCAGGTGTGTCTATTCAGCCTCCATATATGTTCCACTAGCAAAAAAAAGCATTTTATGTAAGAGAGTCCAATCTTGATCTTTCAAGCTGTGTAAGAATGAGGATTTTGAATGTTTTCAGAATGTCTCACAAAATCTTTCTGCTGTCCTTAAGCACAAAACCAACAAGGGAAGTAGGTTTGTTTTGCTACATTAGAAAAAAACAACTTACAGCTGTTTGCTTAAAATCCCAAGAATTTGTGTTCTTTAAAGACATGAAAGAATGGGAGACTTTTTAGTTATGGTTATGGCTTTTTATTAATGCTAGGGGGTTTTATTTCCACTAGAAAATTCTCCAGTCCAGAATTAAGATATCATGGGGACTTAGAAATAAACATTCTCTAAGGAAATAATTGTTAGTGCTTCAAGGCTAAAACTCTACAAAGATTTGGTCCATAAAGTGCATGCGCCATTGTATCACACATGCTAGCAGTTTGTTCTGACAAATATAAGTACATTATCCCCACAGACTAACTGAGCATGTTCTGACCCAGTTTTTAGTTATATTTACTGCTCATATTTATGAGGACAGCACACACCAAAAAAACCAACAGGCATAGAAAGAGTATCCCCTTTGCTCAATTCCTACTAGATCAGCAATGTAGAAAAGGAGAAATTGGGGGGAAGCGGGGAAGGTCCTGAATGAATCACACAGAATCACCAAGGCTGGAAAAGACCCCCAGGATCATCAAGTCCAGCCTATGACCCAATACACCACAACATCTAAACCATGCCACTCAGTGCCACATCTAATCTTTTCTTAAACACCTCCAGGGCTGGTGACTCCACCACCTCCCTGGGCAGCCTATTCCAGAGCCCAATCACCCACTGCGTGAGGAAGTCCTTCCTAATGTCCAGTCCAACCCTCCCCTGCTGCAGCTTCAAGCCATGGCCTCTTGTCCTGTCACTAGCTGCCATGGAGAAGAGCCCAACCCCTACCTGACTACAACTTCCCTTCAGGTAGAACAAATGAACAATTAGTTGGAAAAGGAAGTTGGTAAGAAAATCGAGGCCAAAGCCAAAAAAGGTAAAAGAAAGGGATGTTTGGTGAGGAACTGGAGATTGGAGGAGTCTGAACTGGTTGAGCTGGGCTAGAAAAGGATACAGACCAAGGAAGAAGGGAAATAGATTTGACAAAGACTACACACAGGTGTTATATTACAGATGGCTCATATGAACCATTCATGAGCATATGACCAATGCAATAGACTCCAACGGCAGCCCAGCCCCATCTGGATCAACATTAATCAGTATCAAACAAATTCCTATCTAACAGGACACACAAGAACAGCATCACAAGGAGTGCACTCATTCAGCATCTGAACCACTTCAAGGATTTGCAAATAACCTAATCCATAACCAGGTAGTGTCTACTATCACTGAAATCACAAAACCAAAACACAGGGATAAAAACATTCCAGAAGGTGAGCCCTTAAGGAGAAAAGGTTATCGATTAGTGACTGTGAGGTCTGAAGACAAATGCAAGACCCTATTTTCACAGAAATCTTGCCACAAATGTCTTCAAAATGTAAAAGCACCACTCCTCTGAAGTGTAACAACCATGATAACAGTGACAAGAATGACAACTATTTGAGCTCACTCTCTCTGGAGCAGCACAAAGGAAGGATACAGTACAGTCTACAGCCAGAATATTACCTGCTGTATTTTTAGATGGCCTCTAAATTTAAGAAAAATTTAATATCAGGTTTGATTTATTTATGCTTGCACTCAATAACTAAATGAGACAAAGCCCCAAGAAACTTAAAGACATCTTTATCATAGCTACTACACAACCCATGCTGTTGGGTGAAACTGATTTCTTCAAATCACTTGTACGCAGCAAGTTTAAAGGTAATATGGTTCCAAAAACATAAAACCAAAGCATTAGATGTGAGAATATGTAGAGACAGACATTTATTGTCAAATATTATGCCAAAATAACCAATAAATGTCCAGTGTGTCAGAATCAATGTTTTTCCAAGCTTAATTATGTATGCACATGCTGAAGACATAGCTGTTCCATTTCATAAATTACAAATAATTATTGGACACTACTTCCCTTACCCATATAGTTAATTCATTAATGAGACTGGATATTTTAGCTACCAAAAAGATGTTTTAATGCTTTTACCAACCTCTCTTGGTGTTTGTCTAGCCTTGTTTATGATGGAAAACAAGCAAAAAGTTTTCTTGGTCTCTTTCCATAAGCATTCATGCTTTAATCTGAGCTGCTAATCTAATTTTTATCAACAAGTATTTAACTTCAGCAACTCAATCTCCTTTTCACTGATTGACTTGATTTCTGATCTGTTCTTTAAGATACTAGAGATTTTTTGGTTTATTCCTAGAAGATCTACCATCCTTAAATAGATGTTCCTTGGCACTTGTTAGATGTCCAAGATTTAAGCAACCATAACTTGGAGATCCCAATTTCTGGGTACCTGGCAAACATCACTTAGCTTTTATTTCCTTAACATCTTCAACCTCAAGTGACCACAGTCCATGAATAATAAAAAAAACTTTATTTATGTATTTATGATTTTTAATGTTTGTTTTTTTCATTCTGTATAACACAACTGCAAATCACACATTACACAGCTTTAAGTAGCAAAATTTTATGATCTTTGTCCAACTTTGTTTTGTCAGTAAGACGAAACTGTGCAAAAGCTGGAAACGGAGGCAAGTGACCTAGAATAAGAATAATGTTGCTGTCTGATAGTGCAAGTATATAGTTAGGAAAGCCAAAGATGACCTGGAGCTTAATTTAGCAAAAGATGCACAGAGCAACAAGGAAGAATCCTGCAAGCCAACCAGCAGCCAAAAGAAGACTAGGGAAGACATGGACCTGCTGCAGAATGGGGCAGGGAAACTGGTGACAAAGGACATGAAGAAAGCAGAGATATTTAATGCCACCTTGGCCTTGGTATTTACCAGGAAAGACAACCCTCAGGAGTCCTGGTCCATGAGACTAGAGGGGAAGCCTGCAACAAGGAAGACTTACCCTCAGTGGAGGAAATTATGGAGAACTTCGAGACCATATTAAAGTACACATCCTTGTAGCAAAGGAGGCCAACAGTGTTTTGTGATGCATTAGATGAAGGGAGGAGATCCTTCCCCTTTTACTCCACACTGGTGAGGCCACATTTGGACTACTGTGTCTAGTTCTGGGCTCTCCAGTACAAGACAGATATGGACTTACTGGAGCAAGCTTAGCCCAAAGCCACAAAGATGATTAAAAGACTGCAGCATCTAGCACATCAGAGTGAAAGACAGGTGAGACTCTTCAGCCTCAACAAGAGAAAGCTCATGATGATCTTAGCAGTGTATGTAGACATCCAGTGGGAGGGAATGAGGAAGTCAGACTTTTCTCAGTAGAACTTATTGACAAGATAAGGGGCAATAGGCAAATTTTTCTAACACTGAAAAATTTTCACTGTGAGCATGATCAGACACTGGAACAGGTTGTCCAGAGCAGCTGTAGAAATACTCCAAGAAACCTGCTGTAGCTGATCCTGCTTGAGCAGGTTGGGGAGACTAGATGGTTTCAAGAGGTCCTTTCCAGCTAAACAATTCTTTGATTCTGCAAAATTAAATAGTTTCTTTCCTTAGGCACTCACTTCAAGTAAGGTTTTTGTCTATTATTAGTAAAATATGAAAGCACTCAAAAGCTAACACAGTGTGAAAGGACAAACAGATCTATCAAATCAAAGGCCAAGCTACTTCACAAATTGTAGCTTGTATTTAGTTTTTAGTCTTTCATCAATTATGGATACAGCAGCTAATAAAAAAGGAAAAAACCACTTGACCAATTCCAGTTTTAAGATTACACGTACAAGCAACTGTGAAAAACATTGTGGTATCTAGCCACTGACCAACCTGAAAATGTATTTGAATAAGGAGATTCTCAGCAAGCCCTGAATTGCCTTCCTGCTCCTGAGTTATTTGCCACACAAACACGGTAAATGCATCACAACAGATTACAGAGCTATTCAGTTCCTATTAAACAGCATCAGTACTCAGTTACTAAAAAAATAAAGCCATTTACTTGATGCCACACTCTTCA
The DNA here is from genome assembly GCA_013396975.1 of Bucco capensis. NCBI lineage: Eukaryota > Metazoa > Chordata > Aves > Piciformes > Bucconidae > Bucco > Bucco capensis. The sequence continues at coordinate 4,620 of VWZO01018705.1, read as the reverse complement.
GAAATTCAGAGATGTAAGAGGTTTGTAACCAAAATTTTAAACCAGTCTAAACATATCTGTAACTTCTGTGTTTTAATTTAATTCTATTTTAACAGTAGTCTTTACATGCACAGATCCTTTAATTTCAGTGCTTGATCAAAATTTGAGCATTGCTTTTTGTGTTGGTTTGGGTGTTTTAAGCAATTTTTCAGACTTGAAGTTACTTCCACATGTAAGTAAGTTCCTGGTAGGCACAAGTCTACTTTCTTTTAATTCATCTTAACATTTATAAAGTACCTACAACTCTACCATTTCAGTTTGTTACCAGGCAAAGTAACATAAAACTTCCATGAACATAAAACTGCACAATTCTGATGAAGGAGATGCTTCCTGGCAGTAAAGAATACTGAGATTACCAAGCTGGAAACCTGCAATACATAAACTGATACAGTAAAAGTGTTGGGAAAAAAACCCAAACCTGAGGTGTTGAGTAGTTCAAAGCAAAACCCAAGGAGTCCAGCCAATCCTGGCTCCTTTGAAATCAACAGGAACATGCCAGGCTGTGGAACAAGTTCTAAGCAATTCACATGGTTGCTGCCTCCCAACTTTTCTATACGTGCTTTTGAACTTTGTCTTTCAATACAGTTTAACTGACATCAAAATAATACACTCCTATATAACCACTTAACTTTTATAACAAGTTGCCTGGAATAAAGGAAATAATGAACACAACCATTGGAAATGAAAATACCTGTTATTGAACAGTAGACTATGTGAGGAGCAATCTTTCTGATGTCTTCATAACCTAGACCCACTTCAGCCAGTTTGCCAGGGACATAGTTCTCCACAAAAACATCAGACACTGCTGCAAGCTTTAGAAGAAAAAAAAGATGAATAAGATTTGTCTGTGAGTTCCCAAAAGCTCAGCAAATTCCTCATGTAACTCAGTTGAAAAATCTCACTAATCAAAATGGCTCCAGTCTTTCTGACAAAAGAAAACTTACAAAGCTAGACAGATATTTCTGGCTTGGTAGACTGCAAATCTCTGCAAACTGCACATTAGAGATGCTGTGTATCTTGGAAAAAAAACCCTGTAAAAATCCTAAAGCTACTAGACAAAACTGCAATTATTTTATCAGTATCACATCAATTTCCCAAGACTTGGCAAGTTTACAACCATCACCTTTATACCTGCACTTTGCTTGAGAAAGAGAATGCATCTTTATCCTTCATATTTTCTCTGCCTTAAAAATAATTTTATAAATTGTTTTTTTTTTCTTTAAATCATTGATTACAATTACTATAACAGATGAAAAATCTCTCTTCCTGTACGTAGAAGCAGAATAAGGAGCCTAAAAATTTTATTGGTGTAAAAAGAATGTCTTAAAGTCACCTCAGTTAGAACAATGCTCTCAAGCTCCACCATGATTTTTCTCAGTCACATCTAAATGTGAATTTGAAAATTAACATATAACATGTTATATTAACATATAATCTTGATGAGCTTTAAATAATATCTTTATTTCTTATAGACGTTATAAATAGATATATCTATACAAGTTTTAAAAAGACTAACACTAATGAAGACCTCTTGAAGCAAGTGAACAACATGTTAAAAGAAAGATGTATGCCCCAAGTCACCAGACCATAAAAAGGTTCTCCACAGTCCAAGCAGAAAGTTAATACATTTAAAAATCAGAATCAAGCAGTAAAATCCCTGCACAAATGTCAAGATTAGAAAAGGGGAACTCCCTAATTCCAAATGCTAGCAGTCATACAAGAAGCTTACACTAAAGCTATCTTGTCTCCAGCTTATCCTAACTCACAGACCCAAACTGCCTTTAACTCTTCAGACAGGTCCAGCCTACTGCAGGTGGAATCAGGGAACATTTGAAACAGTAGTTTTTCTTTCACCCCTTTCAAGGCCAAATAAGCTAGCCTTCTTAGGCAGGAGAAACTATTTTATATAGCCCTTGTTTTCAATGGGACTAGTTTACCCAAAACCACATCTGTATTGTACCATGCAAAATTATTCCAAATAATAGTGTCTGCTTCCAAAACATTTAGAAGGTAAGCACGCAGCTTCACAGCAAATGAACAATAAATGCTTCTGTTCTGCAAAGAGAAAAGGCACTGCAGAATCCTTGGTTTATAAGCTCTAGAGATTTCCACATGAAGTGTGTTTTACACAGCTAACAGGGAAGAAAACAGGTGAAAAGTATCAGACAACTTAACCTATTTTGTTTTCATGCAACATTCTAACCAAAAACTACCACCAGACAAATTGTATTTACTGCAGAACACATAGTCTCACTGTGAAAAAGTGATTTGAACTGATAGTGAAACAAGTAATGGAAGCCACCTCACTCTTAGATGTGCTAGTACTGAAGAGCTAAAAACACAGCACTACCAAAGTAGCAGATCTTATGTAAATTTTAAATCTAAAACAATCAGAAATTACTGAACATTGAGTCTAAAAGTACAGAGACTACATACTGTAATTTAACAAATTTCCTGCACAAATACATACTTTTAAATTATCAAATCAATACCTGAAATGCAGAGTTTATTCTTCAATACTCAGGATCAAATCAATACAAAATAGGCACATGTTCTCAAAACCTACCTCTCTGATTAGCTGTGCTCCTCTGGAATCCTTCATGTTGATAGCTATACTCTGAAGATAAAAAAAATACAACAGTAAATTTATGTGAGAGTCCTTCTGCTGATTATCAGCCTCTTCTAAAGATAACCAACTGTCAAGTTTCACACTACAGCTAAATCAAATAAGTAAATTTTAACATACCTTACTTCCCTTTGCAAAAAAAATCTGGTGGTAAAGCAAGCTGAACTGTCTCACCAATGGATCAGACAAGCACTACAAGTCTGATACCTTGGAGCTGCACTGCAGTCTGTCCACTCTGCACAACATCTACTACTGCAAGTACACCAGGGGACACCAAAAGCATTTGTTTCAATGGCAACAAGCCATTAAACAGCTCAGACATCTCATGAAACTTTATCTTAATGCTAAAGTTTCACAAGCTACCTTCAGCCAACCTAACTGTGCTATGATGCCTGCTCCTCTCCAGCTCCAGCTGAGGCAGATCAGCTGAGCTGATGCATGTGGAAAAAATGATCCTTCAAAGAAAACCCTTCCTTTCAGCTGGGTTCAGTTTCAGTCAATTTGCACCAGCAGCTGAGGACTGGCAGGACCACTCCTGCTTTTTGAATTTGCCTCAGCTGACCACAGCACCATACCAGAGGTTTGCAGCCTGCCTTGTTCAAAAAAACTCTGTTTTCCTCCTAAAATTTATTCATCATAACTTAAGGCCAATGTAACTATTGTTTCATTGTATATGTTAAGAATCAAAGAAAGAATTATGTCTTCAATTGTCTAATGTTCAGTACCACACTCCATTTACCTTTTTATTTCTATTGACACTGAGAAAATAAACACTTTCTGTTCCAGCAAAAGGTGGGCCCCAGGCTCTTGTGTCATCACCAGCTCCTGAAAGAAACAATCGTATTTTCATATCCAATATCACACTGCTAACAAATGAAAAGTTCTCCTTCAATTTCATATTTAAACAACCTAAACATTCAGCAGCCACATACCATCAATGTATTTCCTTTTTTTTTTATTTTCCTTTGTTGGGTTTTTCATTTGGTTTGTTCTTTTGGGGTGGTTTGGTTTTGCTTTGGGGAGGGGAGTGTTTGGTTTGGGGGGGGGGTTCTGTTTTGTATTTTTGGGGGGGCAAGGGGGTAGGGTGTTTTGGTTTTAACGCAGAGCTACAATGCCATTGTTTTAGGCCACCTGGAAGAATTTAGTAGAAACTCTTGCCCTGCTCCAAGTCATACACATTACACATGGTCAATAACCTAATCCTGAAACACACTGGACACAACATCAAGATACCAGTGATCAGCAACAATGAGCTGGTGCGATTCCTTACCTCCAGCCCTTCTCGCAATGCTTCTGCCTTACAGAAAGGCAGGATGGCATTAAAGCCGCTGCAGACACTGATCTCACTGTATCATTTACGCTTAATTTCCAATTGTAAATCTTTCTTAAATGTCACAAAGACTGGCAATCTATTCTAATTAGAATTCAAACTAAGACTGGCAACACAAGGAGAAACTTCTTTACAGTAAGGGTGACGAAGCACTGGAACAGGCTGCCCAAGAGGGCTGTGGAGTCTCCTTCTCTGGAGACATTGCAGAGCTGCCTGGACACAATCCTGTGTGACCTCGTCTAGGTGATCCTGCTCAGGCAGGGGGGTTGGACTAGATGATCTTTCTAGGGCCCTTCCAACCCCTAACATTCTGTGATTCAATCAGTTTTAATCAGAANATTCTGTGATTCAATCAGTTTTAATCAGAATTAAAGCTAAATTTAAATTCAGATAAAATCATCATCCCAAGAGCTAGCAACGATGCACATTCCTGAATCCATTTCAATACCTAGGCTTAATCTACTTGTTAACTTCACACAACTGAAAACTTTCCTTGGTGAGGCAGCACAGAAGACTTAGTTTCTGTATCTGTGCTAGTATCAATCTGAAAATACAGAATCAAAACTATTTAACCTCAGACACTTTCAGCACTAGCATGAAAATTTTCCTGCAACTTTAGAGATCT
>VWZO01018704.1:11541-33509 GCA_013396975.1 Bucco capensis | reverse complement strand
CAGCACCTCAATGTCCTTCTGGGAGTGAGTGAGGAGCCCAAACTGAGCCCAGGATTTGAGGTACAGCCTCCCCAGTGCTGAGTACAGAGGAGAAGCAGCAGAAATCTCTCTTAGCAACAGCAAACAATCCAAAGGCAATTCAGGTCAGGATTACCCCAGAAGTCCTTTCACAGGACTGGGACAGAAATTCCCTGGGGCTTTTATTTCTGGTCTTATTTGCAACTTGGGCTGCTCTGGGTCACTCTGCTTCTCAGTGGCCCAGTTCTGCAAATAAACCCATGTGTAGTTTGGGCCAAGGTAATGAGTTCAACCAGGACCTTACCTTGAGCAGCCCTGGCCCAGCTCCCTAACCTCCTCCCCTCCTCTGCCTTGTCTCTGAGGGGCACACAGGGGCAAGAGCAAAGCAGGCAGCATCCACGTGGCACAAGTGATGCTAGCATGAAAAAAAAAAGAGCCTAGGGAGCACCTCACAGACAATACAGAACAGAGAGGGAAAAAAAAATAAGAAATAAAATATTATAATGTGTCTGGAATACAATAGAAGCAAAATCTCCTGGCAGCAAACATTCATGCACTTGACTGCCAAGAAGAAAGGACCTTACAGAAGATGAGACATGAAAGGGATCCCTGCACAAAAACTAAAAGTCTGAGCACAATGGTGTGTATTTCAGGCATATGAAAAGGCAGTGTGACAGTAATACTGAGGAGACAAGATACTCTAACAGAAGCAGGAGCTGAGGAGAGGAGAAACTCAATCAGCAGTGACACAGGAGGTTTGGGGAAGGCAGCTCTTTGAATGGATCACAGGCCTTGCCAAAAAAATGAAAAAAAAAGCAGCAACCCTCCTTATTTATTTATTATTTTATTTTTTTTTTTCCTCTTTCCTTGGGAATTAATCTTTCTCCATTTTTCTCAGCTCATAGAGGAGCAAGAAGGGAGCACATGAATAATACATTGGCAAGACCAAAAGGATCCAAGGGGCTGTGTGCAGGGGAACTGGTGGCACTGATGGGAGGATTAGGCTGTACAAAGGATGCTGCTGCTGCCTGTGGGCAGGGGAAGGGGTCTGCAGGGGAAAGAGGAAGGGGAGAGATGAGTAGTGGCTCTGCTCTCAGAGGAGAACAACTAGAGCAAGATAGGGCTTGGGCCAGGGCAGTGCAGGAGCTCAGGATTGCTTCTCACCTGGGCTGCTGCCTATTAAATCATGGAATCATTAAGGTTGGAAAGGAATCATTAAGGTTGGGGAGGAGTGGCTGCAGAGCTGCCAGGCACACAGGGACCTAGGGGTGCTGAGTGACAGCTGAACAGGAGCCAGCAGTGTGCCCAGGGGGACAAGAAGGCCAATGGCATCCTGGCNCTTCAAGGTCTCTTCCAGCTGGAACTGTTCTATGATTCTATGATTCTATGACCTTTAAGATCATCAAGTCCAAGTGCTGACCCAAACCATGTCACCAAGTGCCATGTAACACAGTTTTTATGAACAGCTTCAGGGACAGTGACTGCTGTGACTGCAGCATCCTGGGCAGCCTGGGCCAATGCCTAACCACTCCTTCAGTCTTTCCTCATATCCAATCTGAACCTCCCCTGGGGCAATTTCCATCCATTTCCCCTTGTCCTAGCACTCTCCACTAGGGAGAACAGAGCAGTCCCTGCCTCTCTACAACCTCCCTTCAGGGAGTTCTAGAGAGCAATGAGGTCTCCCCTCAATCTCCTCTTTTCCAGCCTAAACAGGCCCAGATCCCTCAGTCTTTCCTCCTCAGGCTTATGTTCTAAGCCCTTGAGCAGCTTGGCAGCCTCTGTCCCCTCTCCAGCACCTCCATGTCCCTCTTGGAGTGAGGAGCCCAAACTGAGCCCAGGATTTGAGGTACAGCCTGCCCAGTGCTGAGTACAGGAGCAGAACAGGCTTATTTCAGTCAGTAAAGCTTTGTATCTTATCTTAACTGCAGTGCCAAGGATTTGGTGTCTCTGTGGGGCTTGCAGTGATGCCTGCAGGAGCCTTTCCAATGGAGCAGGCAGCAGCATTGCTCCTGTTGGTGCTGGGAGTACCCCTGAGAGTACTGCCAGGGAGGGATGCTCCCAGAGAAATCCTTGAGCTGCTTCCCTGCTGTCATCCCTGTGACAAGGAGGGAATTCCCAGCTGGGTGTCTTGCACATCTCTCCCCTGTCAAACCCTAGCAAGGCTTTCTGCCTAGTCTTAGAAGGATTTTTTTCCTCCCCTTTGGTGTAAGTATATTTAGCAAAAGAGACTCTTTTTGTCCCACTCGAGTGACTTGAGCTGGTGCTTCAAGGGGCAGAACCTAGCACTGAGCTAAAACTCCTGGAGCTGGCAGTGCCTCCACTCTCCTGGTCAAAGGAGTTGGTGCCAGAGAAGTACAAGAGCTGATCTTTTAAAATATTAAATACCCACATACAGCTGAAGGGCTTAAGCCTGGAGTTTTTCTGTCCTTGAAAGGTACAAGAGCCCTGAGGCAGAGGCCAGGGCTTTCCAACACTTTGATGGCTCCTGTATGAGAAGCTAAATTCCTTTTTAATAGGTTGTTCTCTCTCTCTCCAAGATCAGAGAGCTCTCCTTTCCCCTCACTCATCCCTGGCTAGGTCCTGCTGAGTGTGCTTCAAGCACACACATTATTTTTAATGATGTCCTGTAACAAGAAGCCTCCTGCAATCATCCCATTTAGATCTGGAGCCTCTAAAGGATGGCTCAGACAATCTGAAGAGCTGAAGCACCTTGGGAAGAAGCAAAAAAAACCTCTGCCAGGCATTTCCATGCCATGGCAGCCAGGAGCTCCCAGCCCTGATGTCACAGCCAAAGGCTGGAAGGGGGCAGAGGTTTGATTATCTGTGATTTCCCTAATCAAACATCATTTCTGGAGCCTGGAAGGAGGCAAGGGAGACATTTGGTCTGACCCAGCACAGTCTGCTGATGCTCCTTGCCCTAAAGCAGGTGTTTGGCTGCAATCTCATAGCCTGACTGGTCTTCAGAAACAAAATATCCATTCAGGGCAGCCTTTTATTACTAAAAAGAAGTGAGTCTTCTTCAGAAAGAGAACTCTGGTGTTAGCTTAGTTGAATTTACCCTGCAAGGCAGGAGGGGGACAGGTGAGGCTGAAAGATTCCCCATTGCCAGGCCAGAAACTCCCAACATCAAGAGCAGAGCTCAGCTTGTCTCTGCAGCAAAGGGCTGGCAGGGATGGAATCTTTCCCAGCTCCTGCTGCAGATGAGTCTGCAGGAATGGGAGAGACTAGCAGAGGCAAGTGCAGCCTGTGTGAGCATCCTGCTCCCCAGGGAAGCTCCCTGTCTGCCAGCTGCTTGCAGGCTCTTCCTTCTTCTGAGAGGTGAGCAGAGAGGACAAGACCTTGTTGCTTTGCCTGCCTGTTAGTTTGTTTACCTGTCCTAATGCTTTTTATGGGGCTGTAATGAAAAAAAACCTCACCCACCCCCCCCCCCCCTCATTAGACAGTGTTGATTTTCATTAATGTTGATTCACCAAAAGCTTAATCAATCTTCTGTGACCAACCACCCTGTTCCCCAGGGAGAACAAAGCTGTTCAACAAATTAGCCTTGCAGATTGGAGGCAGAGCTTGCAGATGTGACAGCCTGGGGACCAAATGGGATGGTGAGTGGCTTCTAACATCCTTAGNAGAGGGGAGAAGAACCTCTCTGGCTCTGCTGGCCACGCTCCTCTTAATGCATCCTAGGATGCCATTGGCCTCTTGGCCACAAGGGCACATTGCTGCCTCATGGGCATCCTCCTAGCCACCAGCACTCCTAGAGCTTTTTCCCCAGGGCTGTTCTCCAACAGATCAGTTCCCAGTCTGTACTGATCCATGGGGTTGTTCTTTCCCAGATGCAGTACTTTACACTTCCCCTTGTTAAATGTCATTAAGTTTCTCCCTGCCCATGTCTCTAGCCTCTCTTCTTGTTTTGTTGCAATTTACATCTAGGCTGCAGCATGCTTGGTGAGGTAGCTCCTTCTCTTGTCTCACCTTGCCCAGTCTGAGGCCTGCAGGCTGCAGGCATGGGGAGATGGAGGAAGGAGGCAGTTGGATGGCTCAGCTGAACTGTAGCTGCTCACCATTTGCTACCTGGCTCCACCATAAAGTCCTCTGGTGACCATCAAGTCCCTCATCTCTTGGTGCTCTGGTGCCTTGTCCTTGATGGGTGTGATGCTTCTCCTCCTCCAGGGGGGCTGTGAGGGTGTAGCTAGCCCAGCTGAAGAGGACTTGGCTTTGCAGTGAGAGGTTGTTCACAGCAGATGCTATCAGAGTGGATTTTTCACCTCTGCTAGGCCAAAGTGCTTGCAGTGTGTTTGTGGGAAAGGAGCTGAAATGCTTTGAGGGATTTGTATAAATGGAAGGGGATGTCCTCAAGCTGTGCCCAGGGAGGGGATGAGCTCACAGAATCATTAAGGTTCAAAAAGGCAGTTGGACTTGATGTTCTGAGAGGCCAACATATCACCCCCCTGCCACCAACCCATGGTGTCACTGAGTACCACATCTCTGTGGTTTTTTAACTCTTCCAGGGATGGTGATTCCACCACTGCCCTGGGCAGCCTGGGCCAAAGTCTAACAACTCTTTCAGTCAATACATTTTTCCTGATATCCAACTTGAACCTCCCCTGGCACAACCTGAGGCCATTTCCTCTTATCCTATCACTGGTAACTCAACTCCTCTCAGGGAGTTGTAGTGAGAGAGGAAGTCTCCCCTGAGCCTCTTCTTCCTCACACTAACCAGCCCCAGTTCCCTCAGATGCTCCTCAGCACACTCGTGCTCTAGACCCTTCCCCAGCTTCCTTGCCCTTCTCTGGACACACTCCAGCACCAAAATGTCCTTCTTGGAGTGAGGGACCCAAAACTGACCCCAGGATTTGAGGTGTGGCCTCCCCAGTGCTGAGTACAGGGGGATGATCCCTGCCCTAGTGCTGCTGCTGCCACACTCATGCTGATCCAAGCCAGGATGCTGTTGGCCACCTGGGCACACTGCTGCCTCATATTCCATCAGCTGACAACCAACTCCCCCAGGTACTTCTCTGCCAGGCAGCTTTCCAGCCACTCTTCCCCAATGCTGCTAAACACATGCAGGAGGGAGCTAGGTTCTACAGCATCCCTCCTGGTAGAAAGTGATGGAACTTGGTTGCAAGGAGTTGGGGAAGACGCTCAGTCCTGCTCCCACTGCCTTGGTGACACCAAAGTGGTGCTGCTGAGAGGCTCTGCACCTGTTCCTCATGCTCCTCAAGGGGCTTGCAGACCCACCAACTCATTTCACACTGCCATCAGCTTGGTAATGACTTTCCTTCTGCCTCCTGGGCTGGATTTGACTGGCTGGGCTGGAGGTGAAAGGCCTCCATTCCCATTACCCATCCAATTTCCTGGACTTTTAGCGGGTAGATAGGAACTGCCGGAGCGGAACAGCCTGATGGAGCAGCGAGCCCAGTGTCTCCTCCCTGACAGCAGCTTGTGTTTGGAGTGTAATTAAAAGCCTTTGTGCTATTTGACTTGTAATTTAGTACCACGCTGCCACATACAGATCTCATTCAAGGAGGAATAGGCCCTGACATCTGCAAAGATAGAGACAAACCCTCTCCTCCTGTGTTGCATTGCTAGCAGGGCCTGGGCAGGGACTCTGTGCCCTGGGAGGGTGTTTCATGCACATCCCTGAGGATGATTTCCTCTGGAATGGGGGGGGAAAACTGTGGGGAGAGCTGAGTGTGCAGGGAGCAGTGTTGTGGCTGCTGCTGGGGGAGTTGCTCTGTGATTTATTGGGCTCTGCTGCAAAACACTGAGATTAAGGAAAGTGCCTTAAATGGTCCTTAAAAGCTGAGTTCAGGAGAGGAGATGAGTCCATATGATTACACCCTGTCTGCTTCCAGCCCTTCTCAGCTCACAGTGCTGGCTGACTTGGTGCTGGAGAAGATAAGGAGGATGCACAGCCCCATCCATCCATCCATCCATCCAATCAGCAGGACAGGGTGCAGGAGGCAGCAGCACATCAAGCCATGCTCAGAGGGTTTGCTGGCAGGTGTCTGCCTACTCCCTCAGCCTTAACAGAGGCCTTGGGTTGCTCTGCTGTGCAGTGATAACCACATGGGAGATGGCAAGCTGCTCTTCCCTTGGGTGCTGCTGTGTGCTGGGGGTAAGGCAAAGCAAAGCTGCTCCATAGTTAGATGCTGTCCCCTGTAGCTTGCCTGTGCTGGTGGGTTGGTAGCCACCCTGCCCAGAGGGGCTGTCCATCACAGGACAGAGAGTCATACAGTCTCCTGAGCTGGAAGGCAGCCACAAGGATCATTGAGTTCAGCTTCTGCCCGTGAACAAGACAAGCCTAAAATCACACCATGTGTCTAAGAGCATTGTCCAGATGCTTCTGGAATTCTGTCAGCCTTGGTGCTGTGACTGATTCCCTAGGTAGCCTGTGCCAGTGCTTTTCACCCTCTGGGTGAAGAGCCTCTTCCTAACACCCAACCTAACCCTGCCCTGGCACAGCTCCATGCTGTTCCCTCAGGTCATGGTGCTGGTCTGCTTTCCCTCCTGAGGAAGCTGTAGAACATCATGAGTTAGAATCATAGAACAGTTCCAGCTGGAAGAGACCTTGCAGATCATCAGTGCAGCCTTTGTCCTAGCCCTAGCAACCTGCTAAATGATGCTCCCCAATGCAACAGCTACCTGTCTCTTAAACACCTCCAGGGANCCCCCTGGGCACACTGCTGGCTCCTGTTCAGCTGTCACTCAGCACCCCTAGGTCCCTGAGGGGTGTTCTCCCCTCAGTCTCCTCTTCCCCAGGCTGAACAAACCAAGTGACTCCAAAACTGCAGGAGCAGGGCCTGGGACAGGGAATGAACCACTTGAGTTGAGATGAGACAAGTTAGGTTCAGAGGAGTGGCTGCAAAAGCAAGCCTTGCAGGTCTGGAAGCACTGTGCTTATGAGCAGAAGCAGAACTTGGGACACTCAGCTCTAGTGGGGCTGAAGTGATGGTGAAAGCCTTGCCATGGCTGTTCTGCCAGGCTGGAGCTCACCTCAGTGAGCCTTGCTCTCTGGGGGTTTGCATCAGCTCCAGGGCTTGCCAAACCTCTCTCCCTAGGGGGGCTCTGCTTAATACTGATTAATTTGCCCACCTAAGTGCTAATCCCTCTAATTGACTGAACCTACAAGCAAACAAAGCTGGGCTGATCAATAGAGAAATAATTTTGTAAATTGTGGGCATAAATCATTCCTGATGGGTGTGTGCTCAGGTCTGCCAGTGAATAAACCAAAGCAGATCAATTTGCTTTATTAAAACACAATTGTTTCAGCTGTTACTACTTCAGGCAGGTGGTGTGAGGCAGGGACCAGCAGCTGCTGACCTGCCACATGCTTGCTGGGCTGAGATGTGAGCAGGGAACTCCTGACTGTGCTGTGTGCATCCTGGGAGCACATTCAGCATGCCAGTGGTCCATGTGTATGCCCTAGGCAGGGAAGTGGAGTGGGGAACAGCTACTTTTAGGAAGCCATATGCTGATGCAGTATTAATTAGGCTCCTTACAAGGACGAGACTGGGGAAGGGGCTGGAGGGGAAGCCATATGAGGAAAGGCTGAGGGAACTGGGACTGTACAGCCTGAAGAAGAGGAGACTCAGGGGTGACCTTATCGCCCTCTACAACTACCTGAAGGGAAGTTGTAGTCAGGTAGGGGTTGGGCTCTTCTCCATGGCAGCTAGTGACAGGACAAGAGGCCATGGCTTGAAGCTGCAGCAGGGGAGGGTTACACTGGACATTAGGAAGCACTTCCTCACACAGAGGGTGATTGGGCTCTGGAATAGGCTGCCCAGGGAGGTGGTGGAGTCACCATCCCTGGAGGGGTTTAAGAGAAGATTGGATGTGGCACTGAGTGGCATGGTTTAGATGTTGTGGTGTGTTGGGTCATAGGCTGCACTTGATGATCCTGGGGGTCTTTTCCAGCCTTGGTGATTCAGTGATTCGATGATTCTGTGATTCTGTGAAGGAGGATAGGAAGGAGCCAGGTGCCTGTGTCAGTGTTTTGTGTTGCTGCAGTCGCTGAGCCCCTGGGGTGGGAGCCTAGTGGCATCCTCCAGCTCTGATCTTGGGTGCTGGGTGTTTTGGGTGGCTCATCCCACTGCTCCCTTTCCCTCTGGGAGATCTCCTTTCCTGGCCTTGCTCTGTCCTTGGACCTTTCCCAGCATCAAACAGTGGTGGTTTTAACCCCTTAAAGTGCTTTCAGGTCTGGAGAGATGTTGATCTGCATCTGGGCATCCAAACCACAGCCCTACTCTGAGGTGAAAAGCAATATTCTATTCCCTCAGCAAGAGGAGAAGGATCAGGGCTGCTTTGCATCCTGATTTACAGCCTATCCAGACAGAAGGAGAGTTGCTCTGGGTCCTTTGCCTCTTGCTATACATAATAGCTCCCTTCAAGAGCTGTGTGGGTGCCCTAGGAGTCTGCTCAGGGAGCCCCATCTTTTTGTTGATCTTTTTTGGAGTAGTACAAATGAACAAATAACAGCCCAACAATAAAACCAGGAGGATAAATAATCTGGTGCTTGGCACCCTCAGCTGAAGGAGGCCAAGTGAAATGCAAGGCAGGCTTGTGCTGGGAGAAGGTCAAGTTTTTAAATCTAAGCTGGAGCTAAGTAAAATATTGGCTAACTAACTGGATTCCAAAGCTCATGAAAGGTTGATAGTGCTGAATGTCACCCAGAATATATCTCCTCATCTTGCAGACAGGGAGCTGGTGCTTTCCTTGATCTTTCTTCCCTGGGGAAATGCTCCTCAGGAGTAGAAGGGAGCCTGTCAAGAGGCTTGTTTTGCTGTGTGTTGGCAGGGCACAGCTGGGGATGTTGCTGAGGTTAAAAGCAAAGTGAGAAGCCACGCTTCGAGGAGCCGTGCTTTGGTTCCTTAAGCTGAGCCATGGGCTGGGATGGGTTTGGAGGATGCTTGGCATAGGAGCTCTGGGCTCAGATCCTGGCTGAGCATTTCCCTGCTGGTTTGGACTACAAGGAGTGCGAGTTTCTGGGTGCAGGCAGTGGGGAATGTGTGTGTGTCTTGGTGACCTGCAGCCCTTGTAGTTCACATCTTGGACTTTGGCTGGCATGGACTTACCATGATGGATGTTGTTCCACATGAGAAGTTCCACTAAGATCAGCTTAATAAATCTGAAGAAACCCACTTGTGCTGCCATTTCCCCACCCTGGCAGAGCCCACCAGCTCCTGGGGAAGGGCAGAATCACACAATCACACAATCATTCAGGTTGGAAGAGACCTCTAAGGTCATCAAGTCCAACCATACCTAGCACTCCCATGCCCTAAGGAGAGCATCTAAGTGTTTCCTAAACCCCTCCAGGGATGGTGACTCCAGCAGCTCCCTGGGCAGCATGGGACAAGGCTTAACAACCCTTTCAGGGAAGAAATTCCTCCTTATATCTAATCTAAACCTCCCCTGGGAGAGCATCTAAGTGTTTCCTAAACCCCTCCAGGGATGGTGACTCCAGCACCTCCCTGGGCAGCCTGGGCCAAGGCTTCCCTTTTCAGGGAAGAAATTCCTCCTTATATCTAATCTAAACCTCCCCTGCTGCAACTTGAATCCATTTCCTCTCATCCTCTCACTGTTAACCCTGGAGAAGACACCTACCCCCACCTAACTCCAACCTCCTTTCAGGGAGTTGTAGAGAGAGCTAAGGTCTCCCCTGAGCCTCCTCTTCTCCACACTAACCAACCCCAGTGCCCTCAGCTGCTCCTCAGCACACTTGTGCTCCAGAGCCCTCCCTAGGTCCTCAGGTTGGTACCCAGAGGACTTGCCTCTCACTCAGCTGCTGAAGCAGAGTTGGATGGACTAACTTCAAACTGTAACCCATGCAAAGCTTTGGGCTGGGGCCTGAACCAAGCTGCTCCTGCAGCACAGGAAATAATAGTGTCTAGCACAAAGAGGTGTTGGGCAGAGAAGGCAGTGAACGTCTGCTTTGAGACAGGGAGGCCTTTGAAGTCAGCATTTGCTGGATTCGCTGCTCTGCTTCTCCTTCTTCTTTGTTCCCTTCAGTGCTCTGTAAGGAGTGGGGCTCAGTGGTGTGCCAGTAGCAAGGTTTGATGGCCTCTTGCTCCCCAGGAGAATTACATTCTCCCTGGCTGCCTTCACTTCAAGGCAGCCTGTTCCATTGGTATGCTCTGGGAGGCATTTGCTCTCCTGCATAGTGCATTTTTATTCAAATCAAGGTATGGATCATGGAGAAAGGAATGGGGGAAAGAAACAAAAACAAATAAACACAGAAGGCTTCTCCTAAACTTTTTCAAGGACTGCTTGTATGTATGGCTAGGCTTGGCGAATGAAGCTCCAGGGAGAGCTCCATCCATGCNTTCAGACTGTGCCTGAGGACTGCTTGTGACAGTCAAGGAACCATCTGTGTCCTCTGCAGGAGCAGTGAGTGGTGATGCAGCTGCTGCCTCCTTGATTACCATGGAGTTGCAAGATGCCTGTGGCAGCAAAAAGGGTATAAATATGTGAATGGTTGGGGCAGGCACCTCCTTGTAAACACCAATCATTGCTATGCCTTTTCTAGCCCAGTTTGAAAAACAGCCTGGCAAATATACCTAGCAAATGGAGTATTACACCAGCTCAGCTCATGGGAGAGGAGATGGACTATTACATCTCCTTGCCAGGGTACTTCTGTTGTCTGTCTTGGCTTGGTTTGGCCAGGCTGAAACAGCTTTGAAAGATCTAGGCTTGTGTTTTGGATCATGGTCTCCATCTTCTATCCTTTATTGACTTGAAAACTGGCAAAACAGCCCTGCTTTTGCTTTTGATGCCAGGAATGTCATCAAGAGCTTGAAGCATCAGAAGCATCATAGCCATCTCCTACCAGCTGAAATGATGACTTCAGCACAGAGGAGGACTACAGCTTTAAAAATTACTCTTTCATCCCCAGAACAGACATTTCACTGCTTTTTCTTGCTCCTTTGAGGGTTTTGTGTTGGGGAGAGACTCTCCTTTTCTGTTAGAAACATGTCCAGGCCTTGTGGTTGATATGGAAGCAAAAAGGCATTGCCTAGAACAGCTTGCTTGTGGTTTTTGTTCTATTCAAACTAGCTCATCATGGGGAGGGTGTTTAAAGGTGAGCTGCTTCGGCAACACTCTGTTTCTTGCACCCAAAGGATAGGATTTAATGGTTATAAGCTGAAGGAGGGGAAATTTAGGTTAGAGATTATGAGGAAGTTCTTTCCCCAGAGAGTGGTTAGGCACTGGCACAGGTTGCCCAGAGAGGTTGTGGCTGCTCCATCCCTGGCAGTGTTCAAGGCCAGGCTGGATGCAGCCCTGGGTGACCTGGGCTAGTGATTGGCATCCCTGCTCAGTGTGGGGAGGTTGGAACTAGATGATCTTTAGGGTCCCTTCCAACCTGCCCATTCTAGGATTCTAGGATTCTATGACTTCCTTTCTAGTTCATATTGGACTAAATATCTCTAGCTAAAAAG
The DNA here is from genome assembly GCA_013396975.1 of Bucco capensis. Taxonomy (NCBI): domain Eukaryota; kingdom Metazoa; phylum Chordata; class Aves; order Piciformes; family Bucconidae; genus Bucco; species Bucco capensis. Next base: position 22,059 of record VWZO01018704.1, on the reverse strand, counting down.
CAACCAAAGCACAGTCTCTGCTCCAAAGCACCAGCTGGGTTCAGGGATGCCATTTCCCAACTTGATACAGAAAGGCTGCTAGGGTTCAAAGATGGGACAGCACAACCAGCCAAGAGTAAATGCCCCAAAATTGCACCCCAACCTGTTCCTCAGCCCCAGGGAAATGTGCTTTCCCAGATGAGATGTGGCCTTCAGGTGGGCCAGGTGGCTGTTACACCTGGCTTTTGTGTATGGCTCCTACAAGGGTTTGCAAGTGATGGAGTGTGCTGGGGGAGCTGGCCGGTTCCAGCTGACAAGATAATGAACTGCCAAATAAAGCATGGGAGAAAGGGAAATCCATGATAAATCCACCTCTCAGGCACTGCAGAGGAGACAGATAAACTCCCTCTCTCCTCCTGACAGCAGGATTTTTCTCTCCCATGACCGCTGCGAGTGGTGAGGATGCTGCTCCCATCAGCATCAGTGGGCAGACAGACAGACAGACAGACACACAGCAGTGTTTGCAGCATCACCCCATGGTGCAGCATGTCCTTCTGGAAGGCTGTGTGTGCTTGGGGACAGCAGAGCTGCCCATCAAGTGCTGTGTCCCTTCTTGGGGCTCTATCTCCCTTCAGTGTTGCTAAAGGACTGTTGAGCCCTCACAATTGACTTGTGAGTGTTAGTTTTGAGGCCACTGGGCTCTTGTTCCTCTCCTTTCGGGTGGGGAAGTGCTTCCATCCTTGGAAGAGTTCAAAAAATGTGTAGATGGTGTGGCTATGGTTTAGTGGTGAGCATGGGAGTGTTGGGTGGATGGTTNGAACAGAGCACTCCCTGCCTCTCTACAACCTCCCTTCAGGGAGTTCTAGAGAGCCAGGATGTCTCCCCTCAACCTTCTCTTTTCCAGGCTAAACAGGCCCAGATCCCTCAGTCTTTCCTCCTCAGGCTTATGTTCTAAGCCCTTTAGCAGCTTGGTAAAGACTTGGTTGGACTCGATGAGGTCTTTTCCAGCCATAATGATCCTATGATTCTCCCTGTCCCCTTGCTGCATGGTTGCTGAAGCTCCTTCCCTAGCTGCATGGCACAAGGTGCAAATCTCACTCCACCTCCCAAACCTAGACCTTGCTGCCCCTGCTTCTTCCATTGCTCTCCTCATAGGGATGTGATGTAGTGTAGCATTCTCTCTGAAACCCCTGAACCCCCCGTGCTGGTGAGATAAACTGGGGTCAGTGGAGCATTTGGAGGTGGAGAGCTGGGCTGGTTTGGGTGCAGGTCTCTCTTTCTGGCAGTGCATTAGCAGAGAAGCAGAGCAGGAGATGAGGTGCATCAGGAAAGCAATTTAGAGTGAGGACCAGAGAGTGCCATGAGGAGGCTGGTGGCAGGTCAGCAGTGGAGCCCAGCAGTGCCACTACAAGTGTCCTACAAAGCATGCCACAGCCTAGCTTGCCCAGCCGGGTCTCAGCTTTCCTCAGCCTTGCCCAACAGCTCAGAAGAAGTCTGCCCCTTCTTTTCAATGCACTCCCTCTCCCAACTGCTTTTTTTCTCCATGTCTGATTAATAAATCATGAAGTTTGCCCAAGACTCCCTCTGTCCCCACCCAAATACAAACATTCGCCGTCACCACCACCTTGCAACGAGCAGAGCTGCTCCCTCTGACAATCAATTACCCTCCGGAGATGAAATTATTGTTTAATGGCTTTTGGAACAGGCTCCTGCTCTGACATTCTTCACAATCAATAATGCATCAGCAGGGACAAAAGAAATTACCTGCCTGCTGCTAAGTGAAGGAGTCCATTGGTATGCTGCACGGCCCCTGCATGCCTACTGAGGCGGCAAGTGCAGGGCCAGCGTGCTGCCGGCAGCTGCCTCCAGCTGCAGCTCCACCAAAGTTGCCTTCAAACTTCAGCCTTCTTGCTTTTCTTAGCAGGGCTGGCTGTGTAAGCTAGGATTTAGGTATCCCAGTATGTTAGGGGTTGGAAGGGACCTAGAAAGATCATCTAGTGCAACCCCCCTGCCAGAGCAGGAGCACCTAGACCAGCTCACACAGCAATGTGGCCAGGCAGCTCTGCANTTCTCCAACACATCAGTTCCCAGTCTGTACTGATCCATGGGGTTGTTCTTTCCCAGATGCAGTACTTTACACTTACCCTTGTTAAATGTCATCAGGTCTCTCCCTGCCCATGTCTCTAGCCTGTCCAGGTCACTCTGGATGGCAGCGCAGCTCCTGGTGTGCCAGCCACTCCTCCAAGCTTGGGATCATCTGCAAACTTGCTGAGAGAACACTTTACCTCTTCATCCAGATCATTAATGAATGTATTGAACAGAGGAAGATGCCTAAGGATGGATGGTGCCAAGGAGAGTATGGTTTGGGATAGGCTTTCCTGAGGAGAAGAGCAAGATGCAGATTGTGATTGGATGAATATGGAGCTGGGATGGAAAGGTTTGGTGTTGGATGCGCAGAAGAAATGCACTGGGGCAGGGTGAGGGATTGGTGCTGGGATGGCAGTGCTAGAGGAGAGGATAGGAACCTAAAGGGAGCATATAAGAAAGATGGGACTGGCTGGATTGGAACTTCTCTGCTGTGAGGACAGGTTGAGAGAGCTGGGGTTAGTCAGCCTCGAGAACAGAAGGCCTCAGGGAGACCTTAGTGCAGCCTTTGAGTACTTAAACAACCTATAAGAAAGATAGGGACACACTTTTTAGCAAGTCCTGTTGTGACAGGACAAGGAGTGATGGTTTCAAACTAAAAGAGGGAGATTGAGACTGGATATAAGGAGGATATTTTTAACCCTGTGGGTGGTGAGACACTGTCCCAAGTTACCCAGAGAGGTGGGAGATGTCTCATCCCTGGAACCATTCCAGATCAGGTTGTTTGGAGCTGTGAGCAACCCAATCTAGTTGGAGATGTCCTGCTGACTGCAGAAGGTTGGACTAGATGACCTCTGAAGTTCCCTTGCAAGTCTAACCTTCCAGCAGCTGAGGAGGTGATAGCTGTCCCTGAGCAGCAGCATTAAGCCAGCCCCAGGCAAGCATCCTCTCACTGTGGGGATCACTGATTCCCATGGCTGGACTTTTGGTCCTTATCTCCAAGAATGCAGGAAGCTGCTTTGGTCTTTGCTCAAAGCTAAGAGGGCAAAATGTCCTCAGAGGGTTAGCTCTGATCTCTCTAACTCATCTCTTGCCATGAGGAGTGATAGCAGCATGTCCCTGCGAAGGGATAGGCATGAGCAGTGCCTCTGCAATGTGAGCAACAGAGTGGCTGCAGCCAGCCAGCCAAATCCTCAGCAGGAGGGACCAGTGGCTCCAGCAGTGCTGCATCCCAGCCATCCCAAAGAAACCCGTTGTCCCAGCAGGCTGGGTGTCCACAGGGAAAGGTTTGCCTTTTTTACATGTCAATTCTCAGATTAAAAGCCCAAATATTGAACAGACAGAGGATGAGCTTGGTTCTGCTTCCCTGAACATGCCTTTGAAGATACCAGGTCTCCAGCAGCCTCAGTGTCCCAGTGTGTACCATGGCCCAGGCCTAGGAGGATCTCATGGTGATGAGGTAGCACCCTTTAATTTAAGTGACCACCCCAATTAGTGATGAGGTGAGGAGTCTTATCAGCTCAGCACCTTACCTTAGATCCTCTTGATTGCTATTGTTTGTTTTCCCACCTCAACTGCTGCTTTACCCTTAAGTGTAGCCTTAGGAGCTGGGATCAGGTGGGACCAAGTGTGCCAAGAAGGCTGCCAAGGGTCCCTTTTCTCCTCCCCAGACTCCCTAGTTCTTTCTTTTATTGCTTGAAGAAGAACATCTTTGAGAGGGAGTCTGTTTCCACAAAGAGTTTGGGGATTTGGCATCATCTAAGGCTTCCCAGGACATAAGCTAGTTCCCACTGGGAGATGCTTTATGATCAAAAGCACTTAATGTCTCCATTTCCCCAGTCTGGTACTTGCCTTGGCTCAGTGTGGGGCTCTTTGCTGCTGGTTTCAGCCCACAGGCACCTTGTCTTGGCTCAGAAGTATAATCCCTGAGGAGCATCCTGTGCAGCCTCAGTGCTGCATGGTCCTGAGTAACACCCTACTTCTGCAAGGGGAGGGCTGCACAGCAAACTGGGCTAAAGGGAATCACAGAATGGCTAAGGTTGGAAGAGACCACCAGAGGTCATCTAGTTCAACCTCCCTGCTCCAGCAGGCTCACCCCCAGCAGCTTGCCCAGCATCACATCCAGATGGGTTTGCAATCTCTCCAGACAAGGAGACTCCATAAGATCTCTGGGCAGCCTGGGCCAGGGCTCTGCACCCTCACAGCAAAGAAGTTCTTACTCCTATTCAGATGGAACCTCCTGGGTTCCAGTTTGTCCCTGTTATCTCACATCCTATTGCTTGGCACCATCAAGAAGAGCCTGGCTCCATCCTCTTGACATCCTTCCTTCGGACACTTGTATCTGAAGCCTCCTCTTCTCCAGGCTAACCAAGCCCAGCTATCACAGTANGAGGCCTCCCCAGGGCACAGGAGAGGGGAGAAGAACCTTTCTGGCTCTGCTGGCCACGCTCCTCTTAATGCATCCTAGGATGCCATTGGCCTCTTGGCCACAAGGGCACATTGCTGCCTCATGGGCATCCTCCTAGCCACCAGCACTCCTAGAGCTTTTTCCCCAGGGCTCTTCTCCAACAGATCAGTTCCCAGTCTGTACTGATCCATGGGCTTGTTCTTTCCCAGATGCAGTACTTTACACTTCCCCTTGTTAAATGTCATCAGGTCTCTCCCTGCCCATGTCTCTAGCCTGTCCAGGTCACTCTGGATGGCAGCACAGCTCCTGGTGTGCCAGCCACTCCTCCAAGCTTGGGATCATCTGCAAACTTGCTGAGGGAACCCTCTACCCCTTCATCCAGATCATTGCTGAATATATTGAACAGTACTGGACCCAGCACTGAGCCCTGGGGCACCCCTGAGCCTCCTTTTCTCCAGACTAACCAAGCTCAGCTCCCTCAGCCTCTCCTCACCAATGTATCCCTTTGAGTGAAGCCTGATGGGGAGAGGCTTGCTGGCAGGTGGCTGCTCAGCACCCATCCCTTGCTGGGTGACTCCTGAGTAGCAGTGAGAGTGAGGAGGGAGCAAACCCCCAGCCTGGAGACAGGGAGAGGAGGCAATAAGAGAGACAAAACAGCACTCAGCCCAGCACTGTGTTTAGCTGTAATCTAACATGACTTCCTCCTCTGTTGGCCAAGGGATGCACAGGTTGTTAACATTCATTATCATGTCATCCTCAATTGAGTGCCAGAAGGCATTAGGCTCCCTCCCGTGACACACAGCCCAGCACTCCCTCCCCACAGCTCTGCTCCTCAGCCTCATGCTGTGCTGGGGAGGTGGAAAAACATCAACAGCAACTGAGGGAGGGATGCACCTGAGCCAGCAGGGCTCCTCTGCCAAAATAATCATGGAAAACAACGAAGAGATAAGGAGGGTGCAGCAGGAGAGAGAACACTCTGGGGGTGAGCATGCTGCTGGTGTGTGACTAGTGCCAGGCTGCCCAGGGAGGTGCTGGAGTCTCCACCTCTGGAGATATTCCAAACCTGACTAGACCCCATCCTGGGCAAGCTGCTCTAGGTTTTCCTGCTCTTGCAGGGAGGTTGGACTAGATGATCTCCAGAGGTCCCTTCCAACCCATCCTATAGAATCATAGAACAGTTCCAGCTGGAAGAGACCTTGAAGATCATCAGTGCAGCCTTTGGCCTAGCCCTAGCAACCTGCTAAATGATGCTCCCCAATGCAACATCTACCTGGCTCTTAAACCCCTCCAGGGATGGGGACTCAAGCACCTCCCTGGGCAGCCTGTTCCAATGGCTCACAACCCTTGCAGCAAAGAAATTCCTCCTAATGTCTAGCCTGAACCTCCCCTGGGGCAATTTCCATCCATTTCCCCTTGTCTATCACTCTCCACTAGGGAGAACAGACCAGTCCCTGCCTCTCTACAACCTCCCTTCAGGGAGTTCTAGAGAGCCAGGAAGTCTCCCCTCAACCTTCTCTTTTCCAGGCTAACCAGGCCCAGATCCCTCAGTCTTTCCTATGATCCTGCATGTGGCTGTGATGCTGCAGTTTGGTTCCTGAGGATCAGGGATGTGTTTTAGGAAATGCTGCCTGCAACCCTTGAGGAGATTCTCTGTGTTTCAGAGCAAGCTCCACTCAGGGTTTTTCCCCTGTGGTATCGTCTGTGTGCCCAGAGAGGAAAATGGGAGCTTGTAAAGGGAGGAAAAATGCTTCTTTGCTCCTTGTGCAAAGGGCAGTAGGCAGTGAAACTCATTGGATTGTTTAAGTTGCAAAAGATCTCTAGAGAGGTGGATGTTGGCCTCTTCTCCTTAGGAACTAATGACAGAAGCAGAGGGAATGGTTTGAAGTTGAGACAGCGAGGGGTTAGATTGGATATTAGGAAGAAATTCCTTAGAGAAAGAGTGGTGAGGCACTGGCACAGCCTTCCCAGGGAGGTGCTGGACTCTCCATCCCTGCAGGTGTTTAAGACATGTGGAGATGTGGTCCTCCAGGACATGCTCTAGTGAGGGCAGGGGTTGTGTGGTTTGTTTTTGTTTGGTTGTTTTTTGGTTGGTTTTTTTGTGGTTGGACTCAGTGATCTGAGAGGTCATTTGCAGCCATGAATGTTCTGTGATTCTGGGAAGTCTAACTGTTCCCCAGCACTGCCAGCTCACCACTAACCCACATCCCTCAGCACCACATCTACATATGTTTTGAACTCCTCCAGGGTTGGTGACTCCAGCACTGCCCTGGGCAGCCTGGGTCAGTGCCTAACTACTTTTCCAGTGAAGACATTTTCCCTAATGTCTGACTTGACCTTTTCCTGGCACAACTTGAGGCCCTTTCCTCTTGTCATGTCATTAGTCACCTGGGAGAAGAGACCAACCCTTACCTTGCTCCAAACTCCTTTCAGGCAGTTGTAGAAAGCAAGAAGTTGTCCCCTAAGCCTCCTTTTCTCCACACTAACCAACCCCAGTTCCCTCAGCTGCTCCTCACAACACTTACTCTCCAGATACCTCAGCAGCCTCACAAGCAAACTGCAAGGACAGCAGCCAGGACTTGCATCCCTGACCAGCTCCAGCAGCATTCCAGGGCCAGGCTCTCTCTCCCCATATTAATGACAGGTGACTTTAAAGCAAGACAAAAGTGGCCAACCTCAGATGTTGCCTTGCATCTGCAGAGCATCACTATTTTCTTTGCCCTGTCAGAAGCAAGATAATTCCCTTCCCAGGGTATTTCTGCATATGCACACGTGCAGGGCCATGAGGAAAAGATGAGCTATCTATTTTAGAAGCTCATGGAGATTCTAATCTTCCCACAAATAAGACATGGCACCAGAAAATCAATATTGATTATTAGGAGCAAATATGCAGGATATAGCTGACAGCTAAAAATCCTTTGAAGATTTTAGGAGAAAAATGGCAGTTAGACACTACAAATATGGCAGCACTGATTCAACAGCTTCATTCCCCAGACAATCAATAGAGGCTTTGGACAAGGTCTGAGGAGCTGCTGAAAGCTCAGCTTGGGAGAAGACAGAGCTGAGGTGTGTTCTGTGCCAGGGCTGCACTGGGGGCAACACCAGAAGGGATTTGGGAGGTTTTATCTCTCTGAATGTCTGCTGCAGGGGCCATCTGGAGACCAAACCTGAGTCTGTAGGTGCCAGAGGTTGAAGGAACAAGCAATGGGAGATGCAAGGTGGAGGAAGAGTCACTAAACACCTTCCTGCAGTGTAAGCATGTCTGGATATGGTATGGTAGGACATGATGACCTTAGAGGTCTTTTCCAACCTTAATGACTCTGTGATCCTGTGATCCTGTCTGGGGAAGGTGTTGGCTGTTAAACTGCAAGATTAGGCTTTGTAAAGGCTTCCTAAGAAGGGGTTTCCTTCCAAGAAGGGACTGCTTTGCATAATCACAGAATCATAGAATCACNGTGGCACAATCACCTCTCTGGCTCTGCTGGCCACGCTTCTCTTGCTGCAGCCCAGGATGCCATTGTGCTTCTGGGCTGCCAGCGTGCACTGTTTGCTCATGGCCAGCTTCTCAGCCACCAGCACCCCAAGGCCTTTTCTGCAGGGCTGCTCTCTAGCATCTCATCCCCTAACCTGGATTGATAGTGGGGATTGTTCTGACCCAGGTGCAGGACCCTGCACTTGGTCTTGCTGAAGCTCCTGAGGTTCCCCTGGGCTCACCTCTCCAGCTTGTCCAGGTCTTTCTGGATGACATCCTGCCCCTCCAACTTATCAACAGAGTTCGGAAGAAACCTCCAAGCTCATCAAGTCCAACCATACCTATCACTCCCATACCACTAACCCATGGCCCTAAGCAGAGCATCTAGATGTTTCTTAAAGCCCTCCAGGCATGGTGACTCCAGCACCTCCCTGGGCAGCCTAATGATCATCTCTGATATTGAAGCCTGCTGCAAGTTGGTGTTTCTAAGCAGTTTTGGCCTTTTTTTCCTTCAATGGTCACTGGTACACTGTTAGAAAGCATGAAACTGGGTTTACTGGTCATCTTTACTCCCCTAGTGCTTTGAAGCTGGCCAAGAATCACACCGTTGTGCTCAGCAGTGAATGCAAGCCTTAAACACCATCCTAAAGATGTGGCTAATACATACTGCATGGCATTACCTGCCTAAGCAATAAATTATGTGCTCATGTTGGCTATTTCTTAGTTTTTTTTCAGGAATCTTAAAGCCTGTTAGTGGTTTTGGTGGGAGGAAAGCAGGATTTGACTGGAGACCAGCTCCTGTTTCCTGAGCAGGGAAGGATTTCCTATAAAAAGAGCAGAGATAGCTTAAAAACAAAAGGTGATTGAATGTGACTGTAAACATGCTGAAGAAAATAGAGGGTTTTACCCAAACTGTTGGCAGAAAAAGTCGATTTTCCCCCTTTTTTTTTTGACAGAGGAGTGCCAGATAAGATGCCTCAAATCGGCTTATTGAATTCTAAAGCAGAGACATTTGGAAGCAGAATTCTTTGCTTTGAAGTGAAATGCTGAGATTTTTCATCCTGACATTTCCCAATTGATGTTTTTGGGTAACTTTCTGCACACCTGGTAGAAGTGAGATTGGGAAGGAGGGGAGAGAAGTGCAAGGCATTACAATGACTAAAGTGCTGAGTGGGTGAGAAATGCCACTGGCTACATTATTCTCCTTAAACCCAAGCTCTTTGGTTTCTGCTTCCTATTTCCATCACTGTCCAGTGTCACTGGATCATAGAATTGTCAGGGTTGGAAGGGACCTTCAAGCTCCTCTATCCCAAGCCCTGTGCCTGCCATGGGCAGGGACACCTGGCACTAGAGCAGCTTGCTCCCAGCCCCAGCCAGCCTGGCCTGCAACACTGCCAGGGCTGGGGCTGCCACCACCTCTCTGGGCAACCTGGCACAGTGGCTCAGCACCCTCCTGGCCAACAACTTCTGCCTAAATCCAACCTAAATCTCCCCTCCTCAAGCTTGGATCCATTCCCCTAGTCCTAGCACTGCCTGACATCCTAACAAGTCCTTCCCCAGCTCTCTTGTAGCCCCTGCAGATGCTGTAAGGCCACAAGAAGGTCTCCTGGGATCCTTCTCTTCTCCAGACTGAACAATCCCAACTCTCTCAGCTTGTCCTCACAGGAGAGGTGCTCCAGCCTCTGAGCATGGCCCAAAGCACTCATCAACCTGATTTTTTTTGACCAAGTGTGGCAAAAGTCCCGTGGGGTTTTGCACCTCTGAACCATTGGAGAGGCTTACTTGAATCAGAAGATGTTTCTCTTCTTTTCCACCCCAAATTCCCTGATAACTGACAGCAACTCCCAAGGGAGGTGGGAAGGCAAATCTCTTCTGGTTTGCAATAGTTTCATATTCCTTTATTTTTTCTATTTTTTTTTTTGGCTGGTATAAAAATATTGTTTCCCTTTGGGTTTGCTGCAAGGGTGATTTCTGGGAGACTTGATAAATTATTCTTGATTCCACACAATTCAATTTGGAGTTAAGCAGGATAATAAAATTGCTGCTCTTGCCAGAAATAGCTGTTGCTGGTGAGGCAGAGTTGAGTTGCTCTGCTGCATTTTACATTTGCTTCATCCTCCTAGCTCCCTGAGGATGGAGGGAGCAGAGCACACAATGGGGGTCACCACAGAGCCTGGGAAGGGTTTTGGGGAGGAAAACAGCTTGGACTTCTCTCTGATTACTCCATTTGTGTGTGTTGGTGTCAGAATCTCTTCTGGCAAAGGATATGCAGCTGTTTCCCCTAGAGCAGGTCTGTATTTGGTCCTTTCCTGATGCTTACTCCTCATGGGCTCTTGGCCATGGGATGGAGTTTGTCTCCTTACTTTCTGCACACGGATGCTTTCCACAGCAACCTAAAGAGGGGAATGTGCACAGAGAGGAGACTGGAGGGTTCTCATGTGCACCAAAAATGCCTTAAAAAGGGAAGGGAAGGTGCGGGAAGGGAAGGGAAGGTGCGGGAAGGGAAGGTGCGGGAAGGTGCGGGGAGGGGAGGGGAGGGGAGAGGAGAGGAGAGGAGAGGAGAGGAGAGGAGAGGAGA
>VWZO01018703.1:31042-66921 GCA_013396975.1 Bucco capensis | reverse complement strand
CGAGCCCACCCCAGTGAACCCCAAACCCCACGCCGAGCCCACCCGCTGAACCCCCAAACCCCACGCCGAGCCCAACAAACAACTTGTCATCTCACTTGCACCCTTCACAGTATGCACTTACCGCTCCAAGAACTCAAAGCTATATAGCCTTCTAACTGTCTAATATCAAGCACCTTATCTTAAGTAATTTATAGAATCATTTTGGCTGGAACAGACCTTCAGGATCATGGAGACCAACTGCCAGGTCACCACTAAACCATAGCCCTCAGCACCACATCTCCATGGCTTTGAAACCCCTCCAGGAATGGTGACTCCACCACTTTATCTCTGTCCCAGCCTAAGATAATGTTGCTAAAAATCTGCCAGAGCACTGGAGTCTCCAACTTTTCCCCTACCACCACACCCTGAAGTGCTGTTTCAGCAGTGAGATCAAAAATAGCAAGCACTCCAGCCAGCCAGCAGTACCTGGGAGTTGTGAAGAGAGTCCTCCAATGCCACTGAAACCTGTGGTCTGGTTTTGGGTGGAAAGAGGGGGGAAGGCTTTTGCTGGTGACTGAGGAGTACTGAATGCAGAGCCCAAGTTTGGAGGGAAGCCTTGCATGCTCTGGGTGTGAGGAGCAGCTGAGCCACCTAAGCTCAGAGATGCCATTCCTGCCAGAGAGTCAATCTGAACCAAGAGAAAACACCACCAAAAAATGATACACACAGCCATAAACTGTCAGCAAGCTGATTTCTGGGCAGGCTTGGTATAAAGGCAACTACCTATCTAAACATTCCTGAGAAGAGCTTTTTTCCCCCCACATGGTCACCTTAAATCCTGAAGCCATCCAGATCACCCCAGAAGATTTGTCAGCAGTGGGAGACACCACTTTTTCTTCTACAATCTCATCAAATCCTGCTCTTGTCAGTGGTGTCACTAGAAAGTCTGATTGTTCCCTAGTCTGTAGCTCAGTGGAACACAACACCAAATGCTCATAAGGAGCAGCATGGAGATTTTCATACTAGTTTATGCTCTGCACTTTGCAACCTCAGACCTCACCTCAAGACTTTCAAAGGCTATTTCCTATCAATCTTAGAGAGTATTTTTGACTCTGAAGGATCCCACCATGTTCACTTTTCACAGCTCACTACCTGAATGCAGTCTTCAATCAAAGCATTAAGACCTGGCTGATGAGGAGGGAGGGTACAATGCCAGCTGACAAAGCAGTTAAGTTCAGAGCTCCTAACTAGGAGCAGCAGTAAACTAATCTACCCAAAAGTGAACTTAACTACAATAACATCTGCTGCTCTATTTATTCACATCAGTTATCTGCAGCAGCTTGCCAAGATGTTTGGTCCATCTGATGAGGAACTTCCACGAAGCACCACATCACAAAGAAACTGCTCTCTATGTTTAACTGACATCATCTACTGATGCTTCAGACATTCCTAAATGCTGAACTGCCACTATTTCATAGGGAAAACTTGTCACCACTTGAAAATCTGCCATTGAATGCAACTGCTAGAAGCAAAGCCTGTCTGCAGTGTGTTGCTCCCAGAGGAGGAAGAAATTATGAGTGGCAGGGAGTCACTTAAATGTATGTTGTTTGTAAGAAGAGCAGTTCAGTTGAGAGCTGAAGAGCTCCAGTTGTAACAAGTCCTTATGCTCTAGCACTGTTGCTTGATCCACATCAAGCTACAAACAGGACACATCACGTTCAAAGGCAGTACTTCATTATCAGAGCTCTTTGAAAGTGCTAAAATTTCCTAAATAACTGAGGATTTCTTAAAACCAACCAGATCTTTATCCCTCTATCCTGCTACAATTCCCTTCTTACAGATGTTTGGGAAGTGAAGTAACAGTTCTGAACTACAACTCTCAGGCATTACTCTGTAGTTATCAACAACTTCTCTAGACATCCAAGCCCAAAGCCAGATGATGTTTTACTTCCTCCTGCTGAAAGAGCTGCAGCAGTGCAGCAGAACTAAAGCTAAACCCCCAGCACCTTCTGAAAGCACAGCACATGATTGGGTTACCTGCACAGGGGAGATGGCATCCAAGCTGCTGGCACTGGGCGGGCGTCCTTTGGGCATCACTCCAGGGGGAGGCTGCCTGGCCTTGTTCATGACATTACTGCAGTTAGCTACCATGGTGAGGATGGTCTCTGACAGCTCCTGAGAAACACTCCTGCAACACAGAAGCAAGACAGTGAGCCACCTAACACTGGTGAAGCCAAGGACCCTAATGACTTGGGTTTCCTACAGAAGTTGGGGCCAACTTCAAACAGAAGTTCATAAATCATCATCATGGCTAGGCTTCGCGAACAAAGATCCTGGAGTTCCCAAATAACCTCAGCAGAAACTCTACTTTGTTCAGAGGATCCTTAAGGTTGGTAAGGACTTCCAAGCTCATCAGTCACCTAATACTGCCAAGTCACCACCAAACCATGTCCCTAAAGACCACAGCTCTGTTTTATGCAGCCCCTCCAGGAATGGTGACTCCATCACTGCCCTGGGCAGCCTGTGCCAATGTTTAATCACACTTTCAGTGAAGAAATTGTTACAAGTATCTAACCTGAACCTCCTCTGGAGCAATTGAGGCCATTTCCACTCATCCTATCCCTTGTTCCTTGGGAGAACAGACCTACCCCCACACCACTTCAACCTCCTTTCAGGGAGTTGAGAGAGTGAGAAGGTCTCCCCTGAACCTCCTCTTTTCTCCAGGCTAACCAACCCCAGTTCCTTCAACTGCTCCTCACAACACTTGTGCTCTAGACCCTTCCCCAGCTGTCTCCCTTCTTTGGGCACACTCCAGCACCTCAACTTGGAGGTGTACTTGATGATCTTAGAGGTCTTTTCCAACCTTCATGTTTCTGTGATCTACAGTTGAGCCATTCTTGCTTGGAGTCAACCACTATCCTTTATCAGGGAGTATAGCAATAAGATGAGGGGTGATTGTTTTAAACTAAAAGAGGGAGATTTAGACCATATGTAAAGAGGAAATTCTTCACTGTGAGGATGGTGAGGCACTGGAAGAGCTTGCCAAGAGAGGTTGTTGATGCTCCATCCCTGGAAGTGCTCACAGGTTTTTTGGAGCTCTGAGCAACCTGATCTACTGGAAGATGAGGGTGGTTGGACTAGATGATCTTTAAGGTCCCTTCCAACCCAAAGCACTCTCTGAAAGGCCTTTCATTCCCCTAGGCACAGGCAGGCCTGTTGCCTTCTCAAAGCAGAGAGAAGGAATAACCATTCCTTGGGCTGTGCTGGACACGACTGCATGGCAGAGGCCCTTCTCAACTCACCACAGCTCCTGGTGGGAAGGACTTAGAATCCTAGAATGGTTTGGGTTGGAAGGGAGCTCTGGAGGTCATCTAGTCCAANTTGAGGGCTCCAGAACTGGACCCAGTATTCCAGAGGAGGTCTCAGCAGAGCAGAGTAGAGTGGCAGAATCACCTCTCAGCAGCAGTTACTTGGTCAGCCTGTGGTGCCTACAACCACCCTGACTGCATTTTCAAAATACTCAGTAATAAAAAGGCACACTTATTTCTTCCTCAAAGCCTCACTGCTACATGATCTCACCAGTGAGAAATAAAAAGGACCAAAAAGAAAGAGTCTCAGAATACCCAAGGACACGGTGGCTAAGAGAAGAGTCTCCCTGGACACAAAACTACAACTTCATTAAAGGCCAAGCTCCTCAATCAACAGCTCTAGGAGCTGGCAGACTTCAGTGGTGGTTGGACTAGAGCCCCCTCCCAGCTGTGTGGAATATTTACTGTGATTTTAATCACCTAGCCTTCCCAGCTCTTCCTTCCATTCCCAACTGAAACCTAAGCTAATCAAAGCAACTGCTTCATGCAAGAAAGCCAAGCATTTTCTTTTTAAAGATCAAAGAGAGTAACTAATGGAAAATGACTGCAAGTAGGTCACATTCTTGCATAAAAAGGGAACACAAGTAACTATATAAAGAAACCAAAAGCTGAGAGAATTGTGCCAGTGGAGAACTAGTGGCTCTTGGACTTCATTGAATAAATACAACCTGGTACCACATTAAGATTCCAAACACAGTGACATGAGAAGCAAGTCAAGTTCACAGTTATCTACTAAACCCCATGAATCTGGAGACAGTAGCATGGAAAAGAAAAAATGGAAGTTAGTTTGTGAATTGTAGTCTCAGAACATGCTCTCCGAGTTGAAATTCAACAGCCACCTTTCTCAGGCAGAGGTGTGCTAGACCGTTGTATCTCAGAAACAAATTGTTTCAAGAGCATTTTGAAGTTTAATTGCACAGGCTGCAGTAGAAACCAGGAGGATCCTTTCTCCTAACATCTTCCTGTTACCTCAAATTCCCTTCCAGTTCAGTTCTGTGGTGATACTCAGTTCTCATGTCTACCTGAAAGCTCTGAATCATTCTGGATACCATAAAGATGTTTAATCTCTCCTTCTAGTAAGCCAAGGGTCACAATACAAGCCTAAGATCAGGTAACATACACTTGGACATGACAGTCCCTTTTGGTGCCAAAATTTAACACCCAAACTAGCACCCCCTCCAGCTTTCAGTCTCTCACACTCTGCTACCCCTAGTTCTCTTGGAGGGATTGCTGCAATTACACACCAGCTTGAGCTGACAGCATGAAGAAGTGACACTATCAATATTTTACAACATTTCAGTCATTTTTATTCCATGGGAACACAGTACTTAAAAAGGGATTTGTCCAATTGCAGTTTCCATGTGCCATTCTACAGCCTAGCCCTCCCTCTAACAGATACAAGAGCTCTCTAGGACCCACACAGTTTTCTTCTGGACTCTGCAAGAGATCTTGGATATTTTCCATCCTTTGACTGCTTTCAGACTGTTTCAAATGAAGACAGCAGAAGCTACCCATGTCTATTTTCAGTCTCAACTACTCTACAACCACCACTTAACCCTTTTATTCTACACATCAAGACTGCATTAGTCCCTTCTGCTAAGGCACTAACCACATATGGAGGCTTCTGTGGAACGCAATCACAAAATCCTTTGGAGTGACTGCTTTCTGTGTCCCATTCTGTAGTTGTGGTCTGTATTCCAAACTACAGCCCTGCATCTGGTCATTACCAACCCAGGAGCTGCAAAACCAACCATCCCCCAGTTACCAAGATCACCTCAGCTGATTCAAAAGCCAAGAACACCCTTGTGACCTGCTCTACAACAGAAGTTTCAGTCTAAAATTTAACAGAAATCTTTCCATTCAACTGAAACTTTTACCCTCTCACTAACCCCATTCTCCATGGGAAATTCCAAACCACCTCTGACCAAGGGCCAGCAAACAAGCTGCAAACAGATGACACCTTCAGCATCAGCAACACAATCCTTACCCAGCACATGCCTGCAGACATGCCAACATAGTGGCCAAGGTTTCTGGAGGAAGCTGAGCACTTTTGGGCTGATCTTTCTCTGGAGCAAGGCCACCCAGGATAGATGGACATCTCCTCTTTAAGAAAGTCATACAGGCTTGGATGAAAGGCTCCTGATGGGGGAAAAAAAAAAAAAGAAGTTATCTTCAACTCCCAAACTGTATCCAAGCCACTGTTTCAAACTTGGCAATTGCACGGTGGAAAGAATTGCACTAAGCTATTAGAGAGTTGAACTATCAAACCATGGGCACTTTCCACAACTTTACAGCTAAAGTGACTGAAGTTAGTCACTGAAAGAGTGCAGAAAGAAAAGAGAAAAATCCTGCTTTACCCCATGCTCCCGAATTTTATCTGTGAGCCATTTGTCAAGTTTGAGGTATTCCCGTCGAGAGGCAAGTGCAGCAAGGTCAATAACAAAGGCAAATGGAGTACCATTTAGCAGCATGGACAAGGCCTAAAGACAAAAAAAATCACAAGACTACTAGTGAAGACACAAGGAATTCCCTTCTCCTTTCTTTGCTTTCTCATCCCCATACAGCTATCACATGCTGCTATGCTTTCTTAAAGACTGGTACTATCTCCTTCACTTCTAGCTTGCTCATCAGACAAAGAAGCAAGAGCTCTCTTCTGAAATCAAGCCCCTCCCCTCTTTGAAGTGACCTTGTGCTGACAGGTTGAAGCTCCCCTAGATGAAAACCCACCTCCCAAGTTGATATTGCATCTCTCTGCAGAGCCACTTTGAACAGATCTCTTCAAAGGGTTCCTCTTGAAGCACAGCAACTGCTACACCAAACTGACTTCAAGCAGCAGTTGGTGCTCTTGCACTTTGAGACATCCAATTATTTTGCACTTATCTTTAGGAAGCATAAAGGCCTCAAAGAAGTCAGTGACAACTTCCAGTTTCTTTTGGGAATGTGGAAAGAACTGAGAAGTAGTAGTGTTCTTAACAAATCCCTGTTCCACTAAGCTGCACCCAAATATCTGAAGGCACTTTCTCCATTCCCATTTCAATGGTATTTGAGGTTCAAACAGGCAAAGCTCTTTCTGCATTTACACTACATTCATTGTTTACTAAGTCACTTATCAGCCAAACCATGATATCCAACTCCACTGCAAACACCAAGTCAAAACTGGGACAGGCTAGGAAGCATCTGCAGCCAGCTAGCACAACTCAGCTGAAGAGCACTTCAAGTCAGATAAGGTACAGCAGCAATAACTGAACTCAGACATGCTTAAAGTCATCCTCACTAAATTAATCACTTCTGCTCAAAGATGAGCTAAAGACAGCAGACAGACAAGAATGGCAGTGTTTTGCCAAACTCACCTTCAAGTCTTGGGCCACATCAAGAATCCTTGAGAGCTTTGCCTGGTCATACTGCTCCCCTCTCATGTACCATTCTGCCATTGCATGCATGATCAGCTGACGAATCGAAGGAGACTGACCCTAAGGAGAAGCAAATCACCATTGGACCTTCCTGCCTCTAGGGAAAAGGAGCAACTATGTGATAAACAACTAGGCTATTTTAACCTTGAAAGCTTCACATGGAAACACATTTACTCTTTCACTTCAGAATTTAGCTTGGGAGTTGGGCTATTTTGTGCATTAATAAGCCACCCAAGGATGCAGAATGACTATGAAGCTAAGTAGGGAACATCTCATCTCTTTCCTATCACTGTACAGGTCTAATTCCTCTTAGCTGTAGAGAAACTGATTCTAGAATCTGCAAATCATTTCCAAAACAACCTGCAGTGAGAATTGCCATGTTAGACCTTACATGGAAAATGCAGGATCAAGCTTTTTGCTCACACAGGGGTAATTTTATGCTACAACACAACTAACAGTGTGGTGGCATCAAAGATTTTGCTTAAAGGTTCCCTCATCTGGGGAAGGGAGACATCCCCAAGTTGGGAAATGGGCACCATGTCACATGGCAGCGATGGCTTTGGACTTGAATTCTGAAGTCTACCCTGTGGAAAAATGGCATATTCTGCCCTCTCAAGATCTTCTGCAAAAAGCACATCACTGCTCTCCTAGTCTCTAGTTCCTCAGTTAAAGGACTTACTAGGAAAAAAGATAAAGTGTTCATAGCAGTGCTGTTAGCAAACAGCCATCATTTCACAGTCAATGTGGACCAAGACTTCAGACATCAAGCTTCTTATTAATTCTAGTTGAACAGAGCAAGTTGTTTCCTAATGCAGATTTCCTCCCACCCCTGAGGCTTTCTCTGCTTTTAGTTTCTTCTTATGACTCCTGTTTGCCTAACTAGCTTTAGCTTTGCTGAGAAGGACCTGGGAGTGCTGGTGGGCAACAAGTTCCCCATCAGCCAGCAATGTGCCCCTATGGCCAAGAAGGTCAATTGTCTCCTGGGGCGCATGAAGAAGAGCGTGACCAACAGAGTAAGGGAAGCTCTCCTCCCACTCTGATCTGCCCCAGTCAGGCCATAGCTGGAGTCCTGGGTCCAATTCTGGGCTCCCCAGGTCAAGACACACAGGGAACTACTGTAGAGTCCAGCAGAGGCTAGGAAGATGCTGAGGGCACTGGAGCATCTCTGGCAGGAGGAAATGCTGAGAGCCCTGGGGATGGTTAGCCTACAGAAGAGCAGAGCCAGAGGGGAGCTGCTCAATGCTGTGAGGGTGCCAGAGCCCTGGCCCAGGCTGCCCAGAGAGCTTGTGGAGTCTCCTTCTCTGCAGAGATTGCAAAGGCAGCTGGAGGTGATGCTGGGCAAGCTGCTGTGGGTGAGCCTGCTTTAGCAGAGGGGGTTGGACCATGCTGGGATTCTGTAACCTCCCCAGGGACACAATGCTGAAGGCCATACTAAAAGGCACATCCATAAAAGCCTACTTGTTTGCCCATTAAAAGCATTGTTTGCCCATTAAAAGCATGAGGTTTGCATATATCATCATCCTGTCTCTCCATGGAAGACCTCCTCAAAAAAGGTCAGTAGCCAAGCCTAATTTATGGTATAATTTGGTTTCCTTATACCCAGAATACCTTCCATCTTTTAGCAAGTACAAGGGAAATTATTTTGGTTTAAATCTCCTCACCTTTCACTGCTGCAAGTTTCTACACTTGAAATGTGTGAGGTTGAGAGTTCAGAGGTGGAGCTGTTGGGATTCTTTTGGTTAAAATTCAAAGGTTAAAAAAACCCAACATGTTAAACTTAACTCTGGTCTCTGCTTTTCAAGGAGTATTTTCTCTCAGTGAATGGGGAAATACATTCAGAACAAAGAAATAAAGAAAACCAAATCACAACAGTTTGCTTCAAGAGAGGGAGGAGACACCTCCTATTCCTTGGCATAAACCACTGCTAATTTACCTCTTGGGTTTGAATTACCCAGCTCATAAACCAACCCAAGCATTGCTGTTCTAAGTGTCCCACCCATCTAACCAGCTTCCTAGAGGCACTCTGCAGTGCCAAGACTTACCTGGCCATGCCATGCATAGTGCAAAATGATGGCAGAGTTGGGATGGTTGCCAAGGAAAATTGGCATGAGGGTAGAGATGAGTTCATGGCGCAAGGTGTGCCAGGAGGTGTTGATCTGCAGTAAGGCCAATACCAACATATCTGGGCAATGCTTGATGGGAAAGCTGAAGAGCTGCTTAACCTGCTCATACTGTCCCACCTCTGCCAGTCTTAACAGAGATTCAATCAAATCCAGGCTCTTCCTAACAGAAGGAAAACAAACAAATGGACAAACACCCCCCACAAGTTACAGAGTAGTTAGCTTACAGAGTCTTGGGTTCAAGCATTTTGTACCAACAGCTGGAAGACAATGGAAAGCAATGCCCACTGCAACCAACCTGATAGTGCAGTTCTTATCACACACAGAGAAGCCTCCAAGACCATTCCTAGTCATGGAAATATAACTCCCTTTTTAAACAGACAAATTTAAAAGCTTAAGAGCTTCTGTTAGGGAAGAAATGAGAGTTGATGTTGAGAAAAATTCAGCTTGAGTGAGTCACTTAGATCATTTAGCTTGAAACAGACTGCCAGGAATGGAAGGCCCAAGTGAAAATTCATGAAGATATTCTACTTGTTTTGTCTGCTTTACAGACAAGTAGTCATTGCTACCTTCCCTAGTTTACCCCTACTCCTCATGCTCCAATTCCTAATTTGGAGCTATACAATGGAAATAGAAGCAAATAGCTTCCCTGGGATCAGCTACATAACCCTCAAATCATGGCTATAAAGGGCTGCTCAGTCACTAGGCAGCTTTAGGCAATAAAGCTCTGCCAGTTTACTACTTAAAACCTAAGATTTCTTTCATACAAGTAGAGAAGTTTCTCTAATGTCATCAGACACTGGCCCAGGCTGTCCAGGGAGGTGGTTGAGTCCCCATCCCTGGATGTGTTTAAGGGTCATTTAGATGTGGTCTTGGGGGATGGTTTAGGAGTGAACTTTGTAGAGTAGAATTAATGGTTGGACTCAATGATCCCAAGGGTCTTTTCCAACCTGAATGATTCCATGATCTAAATTCCTCCCTCCTCTATCCCCTCCTCTCAGCTCACAGTATCTGCCAAGTCTCCAGACCCCAGTAAAAGCAAGGCCTGGCAGTACAGTTCCAGCTGGTATGGAAGCTGTGATGAGAACTCACTGATCAAGCATGGAACAAATACTAACAGTTGATCTATTGGGATGTACACACAGCTCCAAATTAATCTGGTGGCATGAGGATCAAGCCACAGCTGACCAGCTGTGATCTTACTCTAACTCTAGCAATGAAAAGCAGTTGAGAGGAGGTTTACCATGTGGCAATTTCACGATTGTCATCCTCTGGTGGTGCTTTCAGGATGTCTGTGGCAACAGTATGGCAAGGGTAGTCAGCAAAACAGAAGATGTCAGGGTTTATGAGGGAATGTTGAATGAAGGAGAGCTGGAATAAAAGACATCAAAAAAGAGTTGAGAGTTTTCCTCTTCCTTCCACTTGATCAAGTACTACATTTCTGAGAAGGATGCAAATCAAAGCAGTAAAGATGAGCCAAGATTTACAATCAAGGTGTTTTACATCCAAATGCTTCTCACACTTCTCCCAGGAATTCTGACCAATGCTGAGGGGACACAAAGCTGTAGCCTTTCTGTGTAACCAGGAAAAAACCTCAGACATAGCCAGGCAGCAATAGTTCTACACTCAGCTGCATTACACATCAGAACTCTGCTAGAACCAAAGATGCCCTCATGTGTCTAGCAAGTGACCATCTCCACCCAAACAATGCAGACACTGCTCAATTAAAAGCCTGTACTTCAGGCCTGGGCCTTACAGGCCAAGATCTCAACTGTGGCTCAGAATTCACATTAAACAATCCACATTTGCCAGTCAAGAAATTCAGGAACTTCAAGATACTGTAGAGATACAGGTTGGTTAACCTACCTGGCCCTCTGCATGCTTCCAAGGTCTATAGATGGCATTCACTGGAAAAACTTCCATGCCCAGCCCCCTCTGGATGCCAAACACTACAATATGCAGGCCCTTGCTGTCACGAATCTGAAACCCTGGGTGGTCCAATTCATAGGTTACTACTTTGAAGTCCAGGGTAGGATTCTGCAACCACAAAAAAACCAGAGTGTAGTCAGCCTTGAACATTGCAGTCTTCAGTTCTGGCTTCTAAGAACCCCTCTTCATCAGTATTTTATGCAGCTGAACACCAACTGTTAGCTGAAAGCAAGGTTATTGTTTTAAAAAGAGCAGGATTTAGGCAGTTGGGAGAACATGATTCAAGTTAATGCTTGAAACTTGCCTGGGAGACTGCACTTCCCTCATCACTACAGGCAGCAGCTGTCTATCCTTCCCAAGATTTCATTAACCAGACTTCAAACCTCCCCCTCAAACACATAGCTCCTTTCTTAGCATGCTCACCCCTTCCTTTTGTAGGCTTCCATCTGCCCTCCAAGAACAGACAGAAGGGTCTGACCTGCTGGCAAGCAGACTTTGCTTTTCCTTTTGAGAAATGTACAATGAAAGTACTTGCAAAGCACCTATTGGACTGAAATGGTAAGGATGAGGGAGCCTGAAGGGAACTGTGGCCATTGTGGAACACAGAGCACTCACTTCAGAGTAAGGTGAACATCAGAGAAAGACAATCGTATGTTTCAGGGTTTAGTGGAACAAAACTGACTTCTATGTAGATTAGAGAAAACATACAGGAAAAAACCCCACCCAACACAAGGTAGGCAAAGCAAATTGTACTACTGTTAGCTCACTGAGTTAATGACAGCAATTGCTGCCTGTAAAGTGATGGAAAGAAACTTTCCTATTTCCAAAGCATCATCACCTGCAAGAAGCATTTAGAGTTTTGGAATGAGCAGCTACAAAAATATTTGGATTCATTTTCACCATGAATGCCTAACAGTGAGAAGCTATTCACAACAAGGTGCCTGATGCACAATATATTCCACTGGCAGAACTAAGTTCAAAGACAAAAAACCTGCTGGAGTACATGGGAGCAACATGGAATAATCTCAGGCTGCTCCTAAGTTAGCCATTCAGGCAGCTTCTATTTCCCACAATTCCTCCAAATCTTCTTGTTCCTGAGGAAAAGCACCACCAATCATTTTGAGTGCAGCAGTGCAACCAGGAGATTCAAAGCCACTTAGGCTGCTAGGAGCTTCAAAAGCTTTAGCTTCACGCTGAGACATGTCCTTCTTTCAGACAGTCCACATAAAAAGACCAAGATGCTCCAGGAACTTACCAGTTCTTTAAGAACATCAATTAAGACCTCCACATTCCAGGTATGGGCTTGTGCTCCATCACTTTTATCTTTCCCATCACTCCAAATCCCACTGCCAGGAGCTGAAATAGACTGCAATTTAAAGACACTCCATCAGGTATGAGATAAAAAGTCAAAAAGAAAGCAGCCTCAATACAGGGCTCCTTGCACCATGAATCACAGAATCACAGAACATTCATGGCTGGAAATGACCTCTCAGATCACTGAGTCCAACCAAAAAAACCAAACCAAAAACCCAAAAAACCCAAGACAACCCACCCAAGCCCTGCCCTCACTAGAGCATGCCCTGGAGCACCACATCTACATGCTTCTTAAACACCTCCAGGGATGGAGACTCAACCACCTCCCTGGGAAGGCTGTTTCAGTGTCTCACCACTCTTGCTGTAAAGAATTTCTTCCTAATATCCACTCTAACCCCACCCTGTCTCAACTTCAGACCATTCCCTCTGGTTCTGTCATTAGTTACTAAGGAGAAGAGGCCAACCCCCACCTCTCTACAAGCTCCATTCGGGTAGAGAGGGCAATGAGGTCCCCCCTCAGCCTCCTCTTCTCCAGACTAAACATGCCCAGCTCCCTCAGCCTCTCCTCATGGCTTGTCCTCTAAACGCCTCACAAGCTTGGTAGCTCTCCTCTGGAGATGCTCCAGCATCACACCAGTAACCACACTAGACACACACTCCTGAGAATGTTCCATTCAAGAGTGTATTAGACCTTTACAGCAGAACAGTTACAAAGTGGGGAAGTTTTCACTTGCCAGAGGCTAGCATTAACCTCCTCCTTTTCTGCTGATCCCCATCCCAGTAGGACACACACCTGTAATGGAATTCCATCTGTCAGCCCTGAATGAGTCCGTGCCATCATCCCCAAGACCCTGGCGACCTGGGCAGCTGTCACCTCACGCACTCCAAACTGCATGATTATGTTGCGGCATTCCTCGACGCTGAAGATGGAACAGAACAGAGACATTGCAACAGCAAAACAAGTTTCCCTTTGGCACAACCTATGGGAGAGCCAAACAAGACCTGGGGAGTATCACACAATGTTAGGGGTTGGAAGGGCCCTCTGGAGCTCATCTAGTAGAATTTAGTTGGAATTCATGCCTATCTAGCCACTTCAGTTTCACTTAAACAAGGGTGAGGATCAAATTCTTCAAGACTTCATGAGGAATCTGAACATCTTTACCTAGCACTTCTTCCCATGACTAAATCCTACACAATGCTACATTCTTCTCACGCTACACACATGAGAAGCAAGGAAAATATAAACCAGGACTCAAAACAAATGACCTCATAATCCTTAATGAGCTTCCAGTTATTTTAGTACTTTGTCTTCTTTACCTTTTGCCTCAAGAAACTGCAAGAAAACCACCCCCACCACCCCCCAAGATCCTTGGAAACTGACAAATTCTTACAAACCTTGCACAAAAGCCATAGCCAACTTCTTGCATGAAGTCTGCCAGAGAACTCTCCATCATGGTTTTGGCTATCCCTCCAGAATCAGGCAGGATCCTGTCCATTAGAATGTCCCGTTTTTCAGGGTAGAGAAGTGGTGCAAGCACCACAGGGCAACGCTCCTGGGGAAAATCTGATGGCAAGGAGAACAAAAAGAGGCTCAAAACCCCCAGAACATCAGTTGCATGCAAGTGGCTATTCAAAAATAACTTCATGCTATTCCAGAGAGTTTCTCTGCTGCTGCAGAACTCAGGAGGGCACTCCTGCAGCCATCCCTCCCTCCTCTCAGTTCTCTGCTGGCACTTGGATATTCCTAAAGGACAACAATGCAGAACAGACCAAGTTCTTCATGCAGGTTGACTGCAGCTGCCCAAAAGGGTCAGCAGCTGCACTGGTGGCAAGTTTAGACCTAGACTGTCACAAGCAGCAGTCATCCAAATAAAGGAGAGGGCAAGGAGCAACACAGCAGCACACCAAAAGTCTCTCCTCCAGCTCAGGAAGGATTAGGAAACAAAGCATCTGCTGTTAAGTCTGACTTGTCCAGCAAATCTCAGCCAGGCACTGGGGCATGGAAAGACAGAATGCTCCTTTCCTCCCTCTAG
Organism: Bucco capensis; assembly: GCA_013396975.1. Lineage (NCBI taxonomy): Eukaryota > Metazoa > Chordata > Aves > Piciformes > Bucconidae > Bucco > Bucco capensis. The sequence continues at coordinate 52,768 of VWZO01018703.1, read as the reverse complement.
GGTAGCAAAGTTTAAAAGAGACACAGTAATGAGAGGATCAGATGTGTGGATAGGAGTTCTGCTTACAGTGGAAAGCAGTCAAGTCACCTTATGAGTGGGCTTTCCTAAGACTGCACTATCTTTAACATGACATACAATGTCTCTTCACCCTTCAGGGCCATTTAGAGCAGGATTCCCAATTTCCCAAAGCAAAGTGAGGGAGAGGAATTACAGAAGGTAATTCATTAATCTTCACTGTAGTATCAACTAAGAAGTTACACTTCAACAGAGCACAGATATTTTGGTATTGCATAAGAGATGCTTTCCTTTAGGTCTGTGCAGAACTAAGGAGTGGGTTGAGTTAAATTCAAAGGGGTTGAGCTTCCCGAGTCCAAATCCTCCTTATTCTGATGGGTTTACAGCAAACATTGTTATTTTGGAAAGGACAAGACCACCATTTTAGTAACAGCTCCTGTCATCACACAAGGAGCATAGTAGCTTCCAGGAAATTAACCCGTTTCATCCAAAAGCACTTGAATTTCCTCACAGATCTGCATCCAACAAACAACTCAGTGCTTCCAATCTACCTGTTTGAAATGGTAATGTATGTTCCTAACACTGGAAGGTTCATAACACTGGAAAGAGTTCACGTTTTTCAACTGCAGTGCACTGAGTTGTTTTGGTTAAATTCACCTAAGTGAACAGACACTTCAACATCCCCTGCTTAATGCTGATTCATCACAACTTTCCAAAGAGCCCAAACACAAGATCACATCACTGCTCACTGAAAAAACAAACAGTTCATTACTGCTCCATGCCAGAAGAATGGTATTTTTCTGTCAGTTTAGAGTTAGGAAAAACTTCCTGAGTTCTACACCTCCCCAGGATTTGAGCAGCAGTTTGGAATCACAGCAAGTGACACAAATCTATTTCCAAGTCAGGCTTCCTGAGCACCACCACACTTACCTCTACGTAATGTTTTGAGGAAAGCCTCAATCTGTTCCTGTCCTACCCCAAAAGCTCCCTTCTGCCCAAAGAGGAGATGGGAGAGGAGAAGGTGCAGGACCTCTATTGCAATATCTTGGAAGCCACCTTCTTGGTTTCCGCTGACGTCCGCGTCAATGTAAGAGCGTAAGAGATCCGGGAGTTTCTGTTTGATGAACTGGGCAGCTTTGGGAAACACAAGAGGCCAGAGTCAAACCCTGACATTGCTTTGGAATAGGAAGACTTTTTTTTAACTAGAGAATCCAAGTTTGTTTACCACATGCATTCAGATTTAACTAGAAGTCTCACAACCCTCAAATATTAACAGGCAAACTCAACGTATCCCAGTAGCTCAGTTTGATTCATTAGCTAGCAAGTCACTCCTGGAAGGGACCTTCAACTTCATATCACACAAGATGACTCTGCTATCTATTGCCCCTCTCAAAATGGTATTAGACTGCTAACTGGTGCACACATCTATCCATCTAGAAAGCCCACTGCTTAATAAAAACCCAAAAGGTGTCCCTGCTCCAGCACTCGGGAAGCTTCACTTACCAAAACCTCGTAGATCTGAGCTGAAAGAGTTCAGTAAAGCCAGACCAAAAATCACCTACAAACCAGAGCAAACATGATAGTAAGGAGACATCATCCTTTCTGACAAGCTTACTCAAAAAAAAATTACAATATTTTTGGAAGAAGTGTTCACCTACCTCTTGAACTTTACTTAATTTGATGACTTTACTTAATTGGGCAAATAAATGGGGTGAAGGCTTTAGACTCTGAAAGAAGTAAGAAAAGTTAAATTGAAGTTGTAATGGGCTTAGTCTGATTTGTCAAGTCCCAGACTATCTAGAGATCTGGAATCTTAGTAACTAACCTGCTATAGGTCAACATAAAGCTTATATGGCCAAATAAACATCTCTGGAACCACTTTTACACTTTTAAATGAAAAGTTTCTTCTGCATATCCCACTCTTCCACTACTAAACTGATATGAGGGCTTTCATATTGTAAAAAACAGGAACTGTGAGGATTTATTTTGATTCTGGTTGCCACAGGCAAGCCATAAAGTACTTAATGTTAGCTGAAACTTTCAAATTAGCCTGTAACTTGCTCAATTGAACAAAAAATCCCGAACAAAATCATCTGGGCAAGCACAATTTTGGAAGACTTGAGTACAACCAATCTTAGCTATAAAAAAAACAAAGAGGAAAAACCCCAAGGGAAAATCAGCTTTCTTCCAGCCTAGTTGGCTGTAGTTTCTGACCCAGGGATCCCCTCATGGGCCACACAAACCTTCTGATAGTGCAAGGGATTGTCAATGGCGTAGGACAGCGTCGAGATGAAGTTGGGTTTTGTTATCAACGACGCACACTCCTGGATCAGAAATTGAGTCTAGAAAGAACGAGAGAACTTGAATACTCAGACGGGCTTGTAACAGGACAAGAAACCTCAGCTTCTACTGGGTAAAGTAAAACCTCACAAACATTAGGTGCTGAAGTCTTGTAAGGGCCCAAATGCTCCTCAAAATGAACTAGTTTCTTTTCATTCGAGTTTTCTTCAGGTTTAGTTTATTTTGTTTTCTTTTAAGACTAAGAAAGTGATGAAATATTCTCTACTGTACGTGCCATGGTTCATTTTCTGTAAGCATCCTCACACATGCCAACAGACAACCAAAGAATATTTGATTCCTTGTTCTGAGCTAAAGAATTGCTTAAGGCCGAAAACACTCCTGAAAACCAGCAGCAGAAGTGCCAGTTACTGGATTGGGACAGACTTTTAAGAGACAAAACCAGGCTTTCAAAAGCCAAAAAGGCTTTCAATAGAGAGCACTTTGTGAAGAAAGAGCAATTGTACTGAAGCTAAGTGTTTTTCCAGATCATTTTAAGAGTCAGCTAGCAACAATTCGTTGTCTTCTGACCTGAAGACTGGCAAAAGGTACTTCCAGTTGAAAGGCCATATACCAGACAAGGAGCTTCTTTGAAGCTATTACCTCTAATCTGCTTTTGGCTTTCAAATTGAGCAAATCCTACTACCAACCAAGATGAGTTAAGCAGATGCCTCAATGCAAAACTTTACCTGATGAAAGTCTTTGCCACTGCTTTTACCATCGCCACTAAAATCCACGTGTGAGAATAGGCAGCGTAGTAAATGCCTGTCTGCCTCGGGGCCGTGCCTAGTCACAATCTGCAAGAGAACAGAACAACCTGGTAGTAAATGGTCATTACAGAGCAAGATCTGGGTCTATGACAGTGGTTAAAGCAATATTTCTAAAGGTCAAGTCATCTCCAGTTTTAACAAAGCTACTAAGAATGTTTCTCTCTCTTCAGTAACCTAGAAACCAAGTTATCGACCCTGTTTGAAAATGGAAAGTATGAACAAAGAGATAATCACTCTACAAGTCATTGACATAGAAGAATCAGAGAATTGTCAGGGTTGAAAGGGACCTTCAAGCTCATCTGGTGCCAACCCCCCTGCCATGGGCAGGGACACCTGGCACTAGAGCAGCTTGCTCCCAGCCCCAGCCAGCCTGGCCTGCAACACTGCCAGGGATGAGGCTGCCACCACCTCTCTGGCCAACCTGGGCCAGTGTGTCACCACCCTCACGGGGAACAACTTCCTCCTAACATCCATCTAAATCTCCCCTCCTCTAGTTTGGATCCATTCCCCCTAGTCCTAGCACTACCTGAGAGCCTAAAAAGTCCCTCCCTATCTTTCTTGTAGGCCCCCTACGGATCCTGGAAGGCCACCAGAAGGTCTCCTGGGAGGCTTCTCTTCTCCAGACTGAATAACCCCAATCCTCTCAGCCTGGCCTCACAGGAGAGGTGCTCCAGCCCTCTGATCATCTTCAAGTGGTCAAAAGCCATGCATTTCTGAAAAACCTAAGTAAAAAGGGGTTTTCAAGTCACCTCGAGGTTGATTTAAAGCTTCTCTGCCACCAAAGCAGCCTAGAAACCCCACAGTGCCATGGCCTGACTTTCCCCCACAGCTCCAGAGCCTAACTCCACAGCCCTGGGACAGATTGTGCCTACGCAGCAAGATTTAACCTAGAGCATCTTAGAGGATCTTTGCTGATATTGGAGGCAGCATCAATATTGTCTTCTGGTCAGGACTGACTTGACTGCCATTCCTCCAGGGTCTTTTAAGACATTAGGGAATACCATAGAGGAAGTGTTTACTGCCATCTAAAGGAACAAGTTCATCTCAAGCTGCTCATTAGTGAGCTTTAAAACCCAAGAACACGTGCTGAACACCTGCAGCCAAGACCTTTCCCCTGTCATTAGAGCTCATTCAACTGAATACTACACCTCAGTGATATGCACTTGTTCATCTGCAACACCTATCACTTATTGCTACAACTTAACAACATATGTGACATTTTTGTTAGCATCCTCTATTATTTCACTTCAGTTGAGTTCCTGGTTACAGAGCAGCTCCTTAGCTTGCTGTTTGAAGCACCTTCCCATTGTTTCCATGCTAATCCCTTGATTTAAACCTCAGCTAACTGCACAGCACTAGTTGTTTTTAATGAAAAACAACTGAAATCACTTAGAATCACAAGTAGCTTGCCTCTTTTGTCCAAATAGTAGCAACTAACAACAAAACCAACCTTCATCTACTGGCAAAATTTCTGCCATTGTTTTCCCCTTTCCTAGCTGCAGGACAGACATGACATGTGCCAGTACAAACCAGCAGCTCTGCCTGTGCACTACTGCCTCCACCAAGCTCACTGCTTCACCCTGTCATAAATACATCCCTGTTTGCTTCGAGCCTCTTTGTGCAAGAAGACAAACAGCATTGCTTTAGGCTGTGTCTGCTCCAGCTCTGCTCTTTCTGATTGTTCTCATCTCTATTCATCTCTGGTTATCTGACACTCTGCTTCCCCCTCCCTCACAGCCTGCTTATTCCACTGGCTGCCAAGTTTGGTTCTGCTGGAAAGAAACATCCCAGACAGATGTAGCTCTGCTTCTTGAGCAGAACAGACATGCTCATGAGATGACAGTCCAGAGTAAACAGCCCACTGCAGTTCACAGATCCCAGACTCCCAGCATGGCTGGAAGGGACATCTGGGCATCATCTAGTCCAATCCCCCTGCTAAAAGCCAGGTCACCAACAGCAGCTTGCCCACGATCACCTCCAGGTGGCTGTGGAATCTCTCTGGAAGACAATGCCAGAAGCTCTCTGGGCAGCCTGGGCCAGCACTCTGCACCCTCACATCAAAGAACTTTCTCCCCTTGTTCAGATGGAACCTCCTGGATTCCAGTTTGTGCCCATTGCCCCTTGGCACCACTGAGCAGAGTCTGGCCCCAGCCTCTAATATCACCCACTGACAGCACTGTCTTCCAAAGCTGCCATCCTCTCATGGTTAGGTAGGAAAATGCTTAGATTGGTGCAAAGGCAGCAAACTGAATGGACAGCAAGTTCTACTGGTGAGGTCAGGCTTCAGAAAACAGCCAATTTGTTTGGGCAATCCCAATGAAACACAGAACTGGATGTGGCAAGACGACTGGCATGAAGCAGTGTCCATCTCCTAGGGAGCTACTTGGTGCTGTGACCAAGATGAATTCAAGGCAGATTGGATGCACAAGAAAAAATGTACACACTAAAGCCATCAACAAAACTGCTTTGCATCAGATTTTGACTGCTTCCTTGCACAGAAGCAACTTCAGAACGTTAACCATTTGAAAACTTAACCTATGGAGGGGAGAAGAAGAGAAGGAATTGCATCTTACAACTACATTCATACGGAACAGGAATGGGAATTGCTAGTTTTCCTGCACAAAGAGCTGGAAAAATCCTTTGTGTTGGCTGCCTTCTTGCCCATTTACAAGTCAGTGTACACCAGAATCTCTAAAGACTGAGTTCTCTTTTCTTTTTTTACCAGGAGGGTGACCAAGCACTGGCACAAGCTGCCCAGAAAAGTTGTGGAGCTTCCATTCCCAGAAGTACTCAAAAGCTCTCAGGACATATTCTTAGGCAACCAGCATTGGGTGACCCTGTTTGAGCAGGAGGTTGAACCAGATGACCTCCACTGGTCCCTTCCAACCTCAACCAGTTTGTGATTCAGGGATGAATTTTGAGCCATACATTTAGATTTATCATCCAGATACAAGCTGGCTTTTATTTAGGCAAACACAGGGTTAGGGTAAAAACTCTGCTTTTGGAGACCAGTAAGTTTTACTTTCCTAGATTGATCTGTCTGCAAAATCCTTCTCTCCTCTCCAACCAGATTCTCTTTACCACTAATTTAGGAAAATGAGACCACAAAAACTCATTATGGAGGAAACCATTCTTTACAATTTGTCTTTTTTGGGTTTTGTTTTTTTTAAACATACATTCTGTTTTCTAAAGCACTCTTAAATCATCTCCTCTGTTAACTGACTACTAAAAGCACCTTGAAGCAGAAACCAGTTGCTCAACCTTTGTATCAAGCTATGCTTGAGTGATGTATTTCAATGCAAGTGTCATCTTGGTCAGTTGTGACAAGAACAACTCCGTTTTCCACCTCCACTGTATGCATAGATGTAAGTTTAGTAAAATAGAGTGAATTATGCCGAAGAGGTCACACCAAGAAGCATACACAAGAGTTAAAGCATGAACATGTAACAACTTCAACTCTAAGGAAAACTTGTACTAACAACCACAAACTGTAAAGCAAGACCAAGAAGTTTAAAAGAAAAGACAAGGGATCTTGGAGATTTAAAGGATTTAGTCTTGAAATCCAAGATCTGTCTTAAAATCAAACATATATACACCAGCCATTTCCACAGCCCATTTCCAGTCTCTGCCCATAGCGAGTCTAAGAGGCCTGTGGTGAGGGATAGGGAACAATCTGTCCTCCTTGGAGAGCTCTATTGCAACTGAATGGCAGATCAACCATATCTTCTCCTAAATCAAAGAACTGTTTATTATCCTTTAGGTAAGCATTCATGACTTAGGGCAGAGTGGCTGGAAAGCTACTCTAAAAACAGAAAAAACCTGGGGGTGCTGGTCAACAGGAGCTGAAGCTGAGCCAGCAGCGTGCCCAGGTGGCCAAGAACACCAACAGCATCCTGGCTTGGATCAGCACTAGTGTGGCAGCAGGGCTAGGGCAGGGATTGTCCTCCTGCACTGGGGAGGCCACAGCTCCAATCCTGGGCTCAGCTTTGGACTCCTCACTGCAATAAGGACACTGAGGTGCTGGAGTGTGTCCAGAGAAGGGCAAGAAAGCTGGGGAAGGCGCTAGAGCACAAGTGTTGTGAGAAGCAGCTGAGGGAATTGGGGTTGGTTAGTCTGGAGAAAAGGAGGCTAGGGGAAGACAACCTCACTCTCCAACTCCCTGAAAAGAAGTAGAAGCAAGGTGGGGGTTGGTCTCTTCTCCCAGGTAACAAGCAATAGGACAAGAAGTGGCCTCAAGCTGCATCAGGGGAGGTTTAGATTGGATATTAGGAACAATTTCTTCCCCAAAAGGGTTGCCAAGCCCTGGCCCAGGCTGCCCAGGGTAGTGGTAGAGTCACCATTCCTGGAGGGATTAAAAAATACATGTAGGTGTGGTGCTGAGGCACATTGCTTAGTGGTGACCTGGCAGTGTTAGGTTGATGACTGGACTCAATGATCTTAGAGACCTTTTCCAACCTTAATGATTCTATGACAGATCTGCAAGTCATGCCTCAGTTACAGCTTGCTGCAGAAACTGTTGAAACCTGCAGTGCTGGAGAGGCCAGGGTGATCCCCCCCTGCAAGCAGTGAACTCACAAAAACCAAAGTTACAAGTGAGCTGTATTCAATCTTCTAAGCAGTGAATACTGTTGACATCATCCCCTCTCACTTCAAGATAAGGAATGAATGCACTTTCAAAGGATTCAGCTGTTATCAGAAACTCCCTCTGCTTAAGCCCTCTGGCCTCCTAATCTGATTCAAATCACTGCAGGATTGCACCAGTGTAAGAAAAAAACCCCCAGCTTTAAGTGCCCCAGCTGTCTACTGGGAACTGAACTAAACCAGTTTCTAAAACTGGCTCAGTAACATTCACTTCCTCCTAAGCACTCTGCTGTGTATAATGCTTTTCAGTCCATCCTGCTAGTCAGAGCTATTTTTAAAAGGATCAGTTAAACCAGAATTCATGCCCAGACATTAGATATTTGGGTTTCAGTCTGCAGTTACTCTGCCCGCCTTCTGAAAAGGTAAAGCCAGGAGAGTCAGCTTGGCTTCATCACCAAGCCAAACTTGGAGTGCGATGAGGTGCAAAAAACTTCCATCCAAGGTAGGTGAAGCATTCACATGTAATTAGCCATGCCCTTGTGCTTTCAGTGCAACAACTTTGAACAGCAAATATCTGTTTTCCTTCCTGTCACTTTTCTATGGAACATCCAAAATGTGAAAGGTTTAACCTGAAAGTTAGGCAAGCTTTGCATACCACCATCCAAGGGCATTAGTTAATCCTAATATGATTGGACTTGATCTTAGAGGTCTCTTTCAACCTTAATGATTCTGTAATATTAAACTACAAAATTCACACTGCTCCCAGCTCTGAGCTGCCACATTCCATGACCTGATGAGTGAAACCAACAAGAACACTAGAGACAGGAGCAGAGATTCTCAACACTACCAAAAACCAGTATGGAGCAACACACACACCACCAAACAATCCAAACCAGAAGAGAAACTCCACTTGACAGTCCCATGTCTTCTTCCCAAGGCAGTGCCAGGAGTTTACTCACATGCTGTATTTCCTGCTGGCTGGCTCGGTAGTTTTTCTTGGTTAAATTGTCCACCAGGTAGCTGATTTGAGACAAGGCCAGCGAGAGCGAGTCAAGATTCATTGCTGGTCGGGGCGGAAGCAGGCGGCCGAGCCCGGCGCAAAATCACCATTATTCCCCTTTAGTCACCTCAGGGACAGGTTAATTTTTTTCCCCCAGTTAGCCTCTAATCTGGTTCTGTGGTACTTTCTTCAGCTCTTCTTTCTCAGTTGGCTTCCTCTGGGCTGAAACATGGCACCTGAAAGACATAGGATTGACATGAGTTGCAGCAGGGGAGGTTTAGATTAGATATAAGGAGATATTTCTTCACTGCAAGGGTTGTTAAGTCTTGGCCCAGGCTGCCCAGGGAGACGCTGGAGTCACCATCCCTGGAGGGGTTGAAGAAACATTTAGATGCTCTTCTTAGGGCCATGCTTTAGTGGTATGGGAATGCTAGGTATGGTTGGACTTGATGAGCTTAGAGATCTCTTCCAACATTCATGATTCTGTGATTGAAGTTCTGTAGCAGCTTTGCAGCAACACTCTAGGGACTGCTGTTACCTTGGGATGGAACAGGACCAAGTCATTTAAAAGAACTGGATTTGTTCTTTTAGTGTTTTTTTTTTTCTTTTTTTTTCCCTTTAAATAAAAAGCTTAAGTTTCTATAGTATTAAAATAGGTAGCGCTTTCTCTGTTTTCTCCTTCCACCAGAACACTCCAGGCAAATCCCAGAGGAATTCATTACACCTCGGATGTTTTTTGTTGGTTTTTTTTTTTCTTACAAGCTAACTGGGTAAAACAAGAAAAATAAAGTTTAATGAAGAAATTGATAATCTAGACATGTTTGAGAGCTTAACTTACAGGAACCAATTGACAGAACTATGTCCACAAGGAAGAAGTAGTGCTATTAAGTTTTCAAAACACAAGCTTAGAGTTGTTTTTGCACTATTCAACCACTTTGATTCATTCCTGCATTTTGCCAGCCTGGAAAAGCTAGCAAACAGCTCTCTCTCAGGAGAATGCCTACCCTTTCAAGCACTGGGAGAAAGAAGAAAATGAGATGCATAATGAATTAGATACCACACAGCAACAATCAAAGGTCAGAATCCTTCAAAGAATCCATCACAAGTTCATACAAAAAAGCAAAGTGCTTTTTAACCATCTTTGCAATATTTTGTCTCACTGCCCTCAAAGCACTATTGCACTCCACAGACACTAAAACAAGCAATTGTGGATGAGCAACACACACAAAGAACTGCAATAAACTAACCCTAACATTTGGCTCAGCCTGAAACAGCTTTCAGTGAGCTACCAGAGGAGAGCTTGCCAGCTTCATAAATTTCTATGACAACACAAAACTTGGCACTTGACATCTCATCTGTTAAATTACAGATTGCCAGTGAGATCAAGTTGCATCCCAAAGCAAGACTCTGTGTCACCAACAGCCTGAGGAGTCTCCAAGGAAGTCCCCAAGAAGCAGCACTGTAATTTATCAGAGGTGGAAGCAAGCTGGAGAGTCACTGTTCTGAAGCTCTACTTGATCAAAACACAAAGGTCACCAGGCTTCGTGCCAAGAGTCTGAAGATCCCTTTTTCAGAATAAGAATTATTGCTTTACTGCCCTGGCTACACAGCCCAAACCACCAGGACCAATTTCTGCCTCATCATGGAGATGGATGGCAGAGGGGAGGTGTTAACTCGCCACCCGCAAGGCTTGGGGCAAACCAGTTCTGAAAAAAGCCCTGCAGCAGCGTGGCTGGATGTGTCAGCATCCTCAGAACAGGAACAGCAGCAGGCAAGAGGAAAGGCTGGGCCAGTGACAACTGGAACTCTTCCTCTTTTTCCTTTCATACAAAAAGCTTGCCCTCCCTCACACTTCCAACTACAGTATCACAGAACGTTAGGGGTTGGAAGGGACCTCTGGAAGGACCATCTAGTCCAACCCCCCTGCAAGAACAGGAGAACCTAGAGCAGGTTGCATAGAATGGTGTCCAGGTGGGTTTGGAATATCTTCAGAGATGGAGACTCCAGCACCTCCCTGGGCAGCCTGGGCCAGTGCTCCATAACCCTCAAAGGTAAAAATGTTCCTCCTTATGTTCAGATGAAACTTCCTGGGTGCTAGTTTGTGCCCATTGCCTCTAGTCCTGTCCTTCAGTACCACAAAACAAAGCCTGGCCCCATCCTCCTGACACTTTATCAAGTATTGATAAGATTCCCCCCTCAGGCTGCTCTTCTCCAGGCTAACCAGCCCCAGCTCTCTCAGCCTCTCCCCATCAGAGAGGTGCTCAAGTCCCCTCATCATTTCAGTAGCCCTTCTCTGTGCCCTCTCCAGAAGTTCCCTGTCCTTCTTAAAAAGGGGAGCCCAGAACTGAACACAATCCTCCAGCTGTGGCCTCACCAGGGCAGAGCACAGCAGGAGGAGAAGCTCCCTGGCCCTGCTGGCCACACTCTTCTTGCTGCACCCCAGGATGCCATTAGCCTTCTTGGCCCCAAGGGCACATTGCTGGGTCATGGGCATCCTGCTGGCCAGCCAGACAGCCAGGGCTGTTTCCACTGAGCTGCTTTCCAGCAGGTCAACCCCTAACCTGCCCTGCTTCATGGGGTTATTCCTCTCCAGGTACATCACCCTGCATTTGCCCTTGTTGAATATCTGCAGGTTTATCTCTGCCCAGCTCTCAGCCTGTCCAGGTCATGCTGAATGGCAGCACAGCCTCCCAGGGTGTCATCTACTCCTCCCAGTTTTGTGTCATCAGCTTATTTAACTGCACTTCAAAACATCAGGAGTAACCAATCCCATCACAGGTGCTGAAGACCATTTGCTCTTCGGAAACTTCATTACATAATGTGGGTAAACTATTTGTAAGGAAAGGCAGATGGCCCAACTTCCAGCCTTCCATTATGCCACAGAAAACCATGGGTACTCTAGAAGCTATGTAAGAGCCTACTTGAGGCAAAACAACTGAACATCTCTTGAAGAAGACATTGAAAGCCTTCTTCAGTGACAAAGCAGTTGTGCTCTGAAAGGATTTCAGAGCATCTTTAAAACTGCAGCAAGAATCATTACAGACAAACTTCCCATTTTTCTTCTCTGTCCCTCTGACAAGCTACAATTCATTACCTTTCCAGCCAGGTTTAAAAGCCCCGACTGTGAAACAGCTTTGCAGGGCAGGGGATAAGCACAAAAGCGATCCATTTCTCAGCAGCACAGTACCTGATTGTTAGGTATTTTAAAATAACTCTATTTCACTTTTGGAATAATCCAGAAAGTGTCACTGGGCACAGCAAGTACAGGCTTCCCAAGATGTTATTACTGGGAAGGTTTAACATTACTGGACCAACAGAAAGCTGCTGGAAAAGGTTTGTTAGAACTCACCTCACCATGCTGCAGTACTTCTACCCACAAAAGCCACCACAAGTAGCTAGCCAGAGGAATTCAGTTCCTGTCAGACCACTAGACTTCAGCAACCAGCCAGAACTCAAGGTCTGGTTGAACACAGGATTCAAAATCAGGACCCAAATTAAAGCTCCAACTCCATCATTTCTAAGGCAATTACATAAGTTTCACTGTTTGCCTTTCTGTCCCCTAGGAAGAAAAAAAAACCCACACATTTCTCTGGGTATTGTTCCTCAGACCAAGACAAACAGCACAGCAATCATACCTCCTCCACCCAAAAATCAAGCTTCTATGGACTAGAACTCTTGAGTTGGGCTCAGACATGAATCTGACCCTCCCTGCTACCACCCAGCACCATGCAGAGCACTGCCATAGACCATCCCACCCTCCTATTAGCATCACTGTCTTCTCCCAAGAAAAGCAGGGACTACCACCTCAAAATGCTTTAACTGCCCCAAAGGACAACAACCTTTGCCACTGTATACCTGCAAAATCTGGCAATGCCACCAGAGAACCCAAGCTGGGGTCAAAATGGGCCTCTCCCCTTCAAGGAAGCAGAACAAGAGCCTGAGCAGACTCAAGGCCAGGACACAATAGCTGAAGGAAGCAGCTTCCTATTTCTGTTCTAAATATATGGTTTGCACAGTATGTATCCTGATAGACAGAAAAAAACCTGGCAGTGCTCACAAGCATCAGGCTAACAGCATTTGAGAGGAAGAAGTGGTGCAACCTGACAGGAGCATACAAAATCACAGTAAGGGAAGCAGAAGTGCACAGGTACCTCCCTGGTGATTCCATGTGAGGCTAAAATCCAATTTCTACAGCACTGATGAAGAAAGCTATGAATGCTATGCACAGCAGACTTTATTTTTAGATGCACAGATTCTTAGTGGGAATGAATCTTCCTCCATCAGACTCAACAACTCAAGAAGTTCCCAGGCCATGAGGCAAAGCTGCCACCTTGACAGGTCCAGACAAGTCAGGACACAGCCAGAGAGAGCTGACAGAAAAAAAACCCTCAACAACCTTCAATTCCCTGACAAGATGAGCTCCTTTCAGTGCCAGATCCTATGATCCAGCAATGGATTCAGCTATCAGACACAGGACTCAGGAGCTCTTACCATATTACCATTTTAGATTGTGCAACACAGCTGGTTTTGAAGAAGTAGAAAAGATTTACCCAAATGAACAATATTACATAGGCTGAACACTACCTAAAGAGCTCAATAGCATGGCAGCAAAACATGAGGCATCTACTTCAGCAGATTCTTTCCAACAGCAGAGTTCAATTGGGTTATTCAAACATAAATATGATACCATTTGAGGCAAGAACCCCAAAAATGACAAAATAGTGTGTCTGACAAACACTCTCCACTAACCTGAAGTTAGAGATAACTAAGCCTTGCTACTGAAAATGACAAACCTCAAGTCTTTCACAAATTTGGAAAGAGCCTTACAAAGAAAGTGATTTCAAAATCACAAAAGTTGAACCTTGGATTTTTTTCCTTAGTATTTTGGAGAGGTAAGGAACTATTCTCACTAAGTTTCAAGAGCTGTAAAGATTTCAGGCCATGTGTGGAGGATAAAACAGCTGAAGTGACAGAAACAGCAGCTTGTTCACTGATTAGATTCTAAACTGCTCAACAAAAAACATCACCTAAAACATGCTAAAAGCACCACTGCTAAACCTGTTCTTCAGACCATGGTGTCTTACCCACTTCTCACACCCATGCACAGAGAGAACACGTGGAAGAGCAGCAGCACATCTCTCATGAGAAGCACTCCAAAGGGGGAAGGGAACTTTGAATCACACCAAAGTTGAGTTAGAAGTCAGGATCTCTATCATTTTGAAATCTACAGGGAGAAAAACCTTACAGTGTAAATCACACTAGAGGAAGAAAAAACTCCTGATCAATTTGACTGGTTCAAATTTAGCTGTTTACACAACAAAAAGCCACCTGAACATTCCATGTGGTGGAAAACAGCACACAATTCCAGTCAACTGGAAGCCACTATGCTGATGAGACATGGTAACTTCAGTTTACAGAGAGGAGTTAAAGAACAGCAGAACAACCTAGCTAAAAGAGTGATCTCCTCAGGCATGACTCAGAGATAAGATTTCCTGACACTACTTAGCCATGACCCATCACAGGGTCACAAAACATCACTATCCACTTTTCCTAAGTTATGTTTGCAGTTTCTACTTACTCGACTGAACACCAACAGCAGCCATCTCACTAGGAGTTAAAAATGAACTAAAGACCTAGGAGCACTACACTAGCAGACTAAAGAGGATCAGGTATTTGCCTAAAGAGGAGAAACAGGTAGATATCAAAGTTGCTGTGAGTTTGGTTTGGAGACACCAGGCCAAGAGGATTAACAGCTAATAGCAAACCTAAAAGCATAAGGGCAGAAAAAACAAGATGTTAAGTCTAGAAAGGACAAACAAGCCTATTATCATCTAAGTGTGTTTCCTGCTCATAAGACAGTCACCTCACACAGACTCTTCCTGCCTATAATTTTAGTGCCAATAGAGCTCCCTTAGAAACAGGAAACACTTATGTTGTGTGCACTGAGAATGACTTGTCAGGTGTCACACCTGTTTTGTTACCTCCTTAAAGACAATGATCCACTGAAGGCAGATGATGTGCTTGCTTCTAACCAGTGGGATTGAGAAATAGCCAAGTTTAAGCTCAGGATGTTATCAACAGACTAAGTGTCTGCTTTTGTATTGTTTAGTATTATCTCACTTCTGTTCTAAATACAGTCAAAACTGTCTGTGGTTCACTGAGACTAAACTCTGACTGCTCACTAACCTTACTGAATGAGGAGAACATGATACTGCTCCGAGTCAGAGCTATTTCTAACAATACAGCATCTGTCAAAACAGCCAACTGTTGCTATCTCTAGCTTCGAAATAAGCAAATCCATGTTACTGGGCAGTGGGTTCTTAACTGAAGGACGGCGCCGAGAGGCATCTCTGTCATGTGGTCCGCAGGAAGGTTATGTTTACTATCGCTCACTGTTTACAGGTTGTTCCTTTGGGTCAGTCACAACAACCCTGATACACAGAGGCCACCGAGCCGAGCTCAGGGGCAGGCCCAGCACCGGCTGCTTCCTCTGTCTCCGAGCTCCGCCTGTCACACAACCAAAGCTACAAAAGCGGACGAGGAAGAGAAATGAAAACGGCTCAAAAGCCCAACACTTCCGTGGCACCCAGAAACGCTCCCCGCGCAGCCTACCGCCGCCGAAGCCTTCCTGCTTTCACCGGGAGTCGCAGGCAGCAACCCACCGTGCTGGAAAGCCTCAAGGCTCCCGGCTCCGAGCCGGGCCCAGAGCCCTGCGAAGTTTGCTGGGCTGCAATAAGATACCGGCTGAAGAAGCGAGCGGCAGCGAGGCGGCGAAGCGGCGCAGCCAGGGCCAGGCCGCGGGGGCCCCCGCAGCCTGCCCCACAGCCACCCCGGAAACAGAGGCCCGGGCGCGCTCCCTCTACTGGCGCCACCACCCTACCGCCCGGCCCCGCCGCGGCCTGCACCGCCACCCCCGTGGCCTCCACCCCGGAGGCTCCAGTAGTCCCATACTCCTCCCCTCCCCACAGCCCACCCGCGGGGCCGGGGCTACGCTCAGCATGGCGGAGCGAGACGACGCGGCGCTCACCTCAGGAGGTGTCGGAGAGCCGGAACAGGGCAGCGGGCTAAGGCCGCTCGCGCTTTTATCCTCTCGCCTCCGCCGTTTCGCTACAAAATGGCGGACGGGGTCGTGCGCTCACGTCGCGGCCTTTCCCCTCCCCCGTCCCCTCGCCGCACGCCAGCGCGTGGGGGAAGGGGGGGGAGCAGCGGGGGCGCGGGTAGGCGGGCCCCCGAGGAGATCCCGCCCCCTCGGTGGGGCCTTCCTCCAATCAGAGCTCGGGGCCGCTCTCCACCTGTCCAATCAGTGCGGCGCGACCTCTGTGGGAGAACGTCCCGCCATCTTCTCCCCTCGCGTCACCTCCACCACCCACCGCCCTCCGCGCCGAGCCAGCGCCGCGTGCTCATTGGCCGAGAGCGGCCTGAGGGCCTTCCTACCGTTTTAGCCAATCAGCGCTAGAGGGCCCCTGGGCAGGAGCACGCGCTCTCGGCGGAGGGCCAATCAGCGCGGGGCGCGGCGCTTGGGGGCGGGGCAGGAAGGGGAAGTGGCGGAGGGCGCCAAAGGGCGCGCGCAGTCATAGGGACGCTCCCTCACCTCCAGCCCTCCCTCTAATCCCCACAGTGGAGCTTTCCTCCCGCCTCGCCTCGCCTTCTCCCCCCACCCCCGGGCGGTGGTAGCGGCCCAGGCACGGCTCCCCTCCCCGCACTGCTTTGGTACGGCCCGGAGCGCTGCTGAGGAGCGAGCATTGCACACCCCCCCTCCGCTGAACACGGTGGTATAGCCTAGGGTGCCTCCCCCCGCCCCGTAACATGGCGCTGAGCCCAGGCCTCACACGCTCTGTCCATATCCATGCCAAGGCTGCAGCCTTCCCCCGCCCTAGGCTGCTGCAAGGGCAGTTCTGCCCCGAAATCCTAACCTGCTACCAGCTCGCTTTGTCCTGCAGAGGAAACTCTTGGATCTCCTCTGCCCTCCAGGGCCGGGGCTGCAACCCTGCAGCCTTGGAACAGCTCCTTCCCGCCAGGCTCAGGCACCCGCAGCTGTCATCCAACACCCCTAGGGCCACCCCTGACATCAACTAGTGCCGCGGGGTGTGAGGGCCTTAGGAATGGGAGAATCGTGGAATGGTTTGGGAGGGAAGGGGCCTAGTCCAACCCCCTGCAGTCAGCAGGGACATCTGCAGCTAGAGCAGGATGCTCACAGCTCCAAACAACCTCACCTGGGATGGTTCCAGGGATGGGACATCTCCCACCTCTCTGGGCAGCCTGGGCCAGAGTCTCGTCACCCTCTGGATGAAACATTTCTTCCTCCTTTCGAGTCTGAATCTCCCTCTTTCCGTTTCAAACCATCACCCCTTATCCTGTCCCAACAGGACCTGCTATAAAGTCTGTTCTCAGCTTTCTTCTAGGCTCTTTAAGTACTGAAATGCCACAACAAAAAGGTCTCCCTGGAACCTTCTCTTCTCTCCAACTCTCTCAGCCTGTCCTCACAGCAGAGAGCTTCCAGCCCTCCCATCATTGCTGTGTCCTCCTGTGTCCCTGCTCCAGCAGCTCCATGTGTGTGCTGTGCTCAGGACTCCAGAGCTGCCCCAGCACTGCAGCTGAGCTCTGCCCAGAGCAGAGCAGAGGCACAATCCCCTCCCTGCCCTGCTGCCCACACTGCTTTTCACCCACCAGTACCCCTAAGTCATTCTCCTCAGGGCTGCTCTCCATCCCTTCATCCCCAGCCTGGATTGATACTTGGCATTGCCCTGACCCAGGTGCAACCTTGGCCTTGTTGAACCTCCTGAGGTTCACACTGTCCCACTTCTCCAGGAAGGCAATGGGGCTTTACTTCTGGCAGAGGACCCACCATGGGGCCAGCCCCTCAAGCCATCGCTGGCCCCATGCCATCCACCCAAAGCTCAGAGAGCATTCTGGGCCATGGTTTCATCTCTCTATCCCATGCAGGAGCATCTCCTTCCCTCAAGCCCCTAGAAAGCATCTCATGGCCACCTTGTACACGCACCACAACGTCACTTTTATTGAGTGGAGCTCCCTCTGCTTTCTGCACGTAGAAAACACATTTTAAAAGGCCCATGTCTGTAAACAGTCAGGGGAGCAGTAAGGCAGAGAAACAGCCACAGCACCTCTGTATCCTCCAGTCCTCAGCCATGTGGACCCCCTCCCAGTGATCCTGGGAGCCCCAGTGGCTCCCAAAGATGTAGGACACTGTGTCTGCCTCTGCTTTGGCTGTTGGACTTGTGCCTAGTGCACCTTCAGGCAAGCCAGAGCCACACAATGCTCCTGGATACCAAACCTTTCTTCATCTTGATGGGGAACAGGCACTGGAAGGCATCTTGGGCACTGGCATCTGCTGAGCTTCCAGCATCTCTGCTGGGTTCCATGGGAGGTGGTTCTGTGTTCCCCATATCCAGGAGAAGTAGTCTGCAGGGTCAGGTGGTGGTGGGGTAGGCATTCTCTTCTTTATGCCAAGGGCTACCCCAAGCCCCAATGTCTGCTCTTGGGCAGCAGCCAGGTGAAGGGGCTTGGGAGGGAGCCAGGGCCATAGAATCATGGAATGGTTTGGATAGGAAGGGATCTTCCAAGGCCACCTAGTCCAACCCCCCTGCACTCAGCAGGGACATCTCCAACTAGAGCAGGTTGCTCAGAGCCCCAAACAACCTCACCTGGAATTGTTCCAGGGATGGGACATCTCCCACCTCTCTGGGCAACCTGGGCCAGTGTCTCATCAGCCTCAGGGGAAAACATTTCTTCCTTCTCTCTACTCTGAATAGCCAAATGAACAGGGAGCCTGGTTTTGTCAAAAGTTGAGGGCACAGAGGTTGCAGATACCTTGAGGGAGGCAGGAGGGACTCATCCCTTCACAAGGTCCTGCAAAACACGCATGCAGTGCTTGGGCCTTTTCTTCCTCCTTCTCCATGAAGATCTCCCTATCTCATGCAGAGGAGTAGTGGAGAGGTCCTCATTTTACACAATGTAAGTGTTGCTAGGGAAAGACCAAACCTTTCCACTTGGTGCTGGCCTCCCACCCACCACCAGCACTGGTCAGAGAGGGAGAGAGCCAGGCTGAGAAGCATAGAAGCAAGCCATGATTCACCTTCCCACCATGACAGCCTGGGCTGCCTCTGGAAAATCACAGAATGATACAATTGTTTTGGTTGAAAGAGACCTTTAAAAACACCAAATCCAACTGTTAAGCAGCACTGCCAGGTCACCACTAAACCATGTCCCTCAGCACCACATCTCCATGGCTTTTCAATCCCTCCAGGGATGGTGACTCCCCACTAGGGTTTTAGAAGCCAAACAAGGGCACTCAAAGAGTAAACATGAGCAGTTTGCTGTTGAAGCTTAACTCCTCCAACCAAATCTGCAGCTGAGGGAACTGTTCCACCCAGCAACAGCAGAAGTGAAACTTCTCATCCAGACAGGCAATGGAGGGACAGCTCAGACCAACACCTGCCACAGACTGCTAACGACCAAGGGAACAATATAAACCCATTCATCCTGACTGCTTTATCCCTGAAAAGCTGCACCTGGTCCAGTCTCATTCCCTGGACACCTCCTGGAAGAACAGGATTCGAAAGTGGCAGAAGAGCTTTGCTCTAGTGTAGTGTTTCCAGTGGGTCGATGCAGCCACAGCACCTTCTGTAGTTGAGTGAGCAACCCTTGACAGGGCAAACATTGCACTGCTGTGTCCCTGCCCCGTGGTCACCCTGAGCCTCCAAGAGAACCAAAAGCAGGCTGAAGGTGATGGTCTCACTTTGTAAGAGAAAGTGCAGACCAGGCAGAGGGAGATGTCAGAGTGTGGGCAGCAGACCAGGGAGATGAGCCATGGGAAAGCAGAGTTCAAACCAAACACTGACACAGAAGAGGACTATGGGGACATCAACCTGCCTGCTAAAAGTGATGACTAGTTCCCTTTATGTAAGACACACTGTGCCCCTCCAGCATTGGGAGAAGAAGGAGCTGGAGCTCCACCAGCATGGGTGAGAGCAGCATGCCTTCACCAGCTCCAACCATGACCCCTTGGGGATGTCTCAGGTAGTGATGCCTACCCTGAAGGGCCATAAAGGGCTTGACCTTGGCTGCAGGTCTCTTTGTAGTGATGCTCTGGCTTCACCAAGGAGCCAGGGCTGAGCTGAGAAGCCAAACTGCCTGGTGCATTAAGATGATGAGATGCAGAGCCCCACAGGGCTCTTTCCACCAAACCCCAGATCACAACGCTCCTCTTGGATCTTCCCAACACCCCAACCTGTTTTCTCCCCACTTCCCTTTGGTCCTAGGGGAAATCTGCATCCCCTCAGCAGCAGCAGTGTGGTCCAGCCTGGAGGAGGAGTCAGGCTGTGAGATCCACAAAGATGGCGTTGGCAGTGGTCTGTCCGAAGATGAAGGCTCCAAGGGTGACCATGAACACCCCGTAGCTGACCTGGGCCCACCAGCTGCAGATGCAGGAGGAGGACAGGGTGAGTTTAGAGAGGATCTTCACCCCAATATCCACAGGGGAAGTGGGGAGAGAGGAAGAACATTTTGGTTACCTGATTGACCTGGTTTCTTGGATCTCAGAGAGCTTGGCTTGAATCAAGCAGAGCCCTGAAAGGCAGGGGAGGCAAATTAGACCCAGATGAGGACTGTCCCCTGAGGACTGAGCAGACATCCCACAAGTCTGATCTGTTCTCCCTTGTGGAGAGCGATAGGACAAGGGGAAATGGATGGAAATTGCCCCAGGGGAGGTTCAGGCTAGACATGAGGAGGAATTTCTTTGCTGCAAGGGTTGTGAGCCATTGGCACAGGCTGCCCAGGGAGGTGCTTGAGTCCCCATCCCTGGAGGTGTTTAAGAGCCAGGTAGATGTTGCATTGGGAGGCATCATTTAGCAGGTTGCTAGGGCTAGGACAAAGGCTGCACTGATGATCTTCAAGGTCTCTTCCAGCTGGAACAGTTCTATGATTCTATTCTACAAGTCAGGGACCTGCACTTCTTGTTACAAAGCAGAGAGTCCAGCCCAAACAGTTGGGCTGCTGACATCAGCCTGGTTCCTGCTTCTCTGTCCTGCTCCCTCCCTCTTGGAGACACCAGGCCAAGAGACCTCCCCCAGCATCCCAGTATACCCTACCTGGGAAGACAAAGATGAAGCAGGCAGCCAAGCCCCCGATGACGGAGATGACTTTGCCGATGTCAGGGATGAAGAGAGCCAGGAGCAGGGTCAGCAGGAACCAGCTGACTGTCTGGAGCAGGCGTCTCCTCCGCTCCCGAACCACATCCTCCTCCACTGTCACACCAGTGTAGCGGAGCCACAGTCCCTCCAAGACAGCCCTGTGGCCACAGACCCAGGGCAAGGAGCTTGCTGGAGCTGCTCCTCCTGCCCACCCCAGATCCCACCTACTCCCAAGGCTCACCGGCCACAGAAGTGCAGGATTGGGTAGGATGTCAGCACACAGAGGATGATGAAGGCCCGGGCGAGGGCAACAGGGATATCGTTGGAGGGGTAGGACAGCAAGACATCCTGCTCCACGCCAGCTCCAAAGGTCAGGAAGCCACAGACACCTGCCAGGAAGAGAGCACTTAGACAAGCCTCCTTCCTGCATGTCTGTTTGCAGGAGCAGCCATGGATTGATATGGCACACAGCACATTGTGTGTGGGGAGGGTTAGATGGAGTCTTCTCCCTTCCCGCTCCATCCTTCAGCTGACGGATGGTCCCTGCCATCCAGAAGCTCACAGGCCCTCCGAGGACCATGCCACACTCAGATGATGTCCCACAGAATGAAGGCACAGAATCACAGAGCAGTTACAGCTGGAAGAGACCTTGGAGATCATCAGTGCAGCCTTTGTCCTAGCCCTAGCAACCTGCTAAATGATGCCTCCCAATGCAACATCCACCTGGCTCTTAAACACCTTCAGGGATGGGGACTCAAGCACCTCCCTGGGCAGCCTGTTCCAATGGCTCACAACCCTTGCAGCAAAGAAATTCCTCCTCATGTCTAGCCTGAACCTCCCCTGGGGCAATTTCCATCCATTTCCCCTTGTCCTA
>VWZO01018703.1:11995-30851 GCA_013396975.1 Bucco capensis | reverse complement strand
TGACTGGCTGCCAGCTGCATTGAACTCCACTGACCACAACTCTTTGCACTCAGCCATCTATCCAGTTTTTAACCCAGCAAAGTGTGTTCCCATCCAAGCCAAGAGCACTTAATTTCTCTAGGAGAATACTGTGGGCAACTGTGTCAAATGCTTTACTAAAATCAAGATAAATAACATCCACAGCCTTTCCTTCATCCAGCAGCTCTGGAGATCACCTAGTCCAACGTCCCTGCCAGAGCAGGAGAACCTAGAGCAGGCTCACCAGTGCCAGTGTAGACGAAGAGAGCAATCACCATGGCTGCTGTCACCACTGCCCCCCAGGTCTTCACCTCTGGCTGCTTCATGCTGTTAAACACTGGCACGCTGCTGACGTGGCACTGCAGGGGACACAGAGAGTGGGGACACGTGTGAGGCTGAGCCCCACTCATGGGGAGCAACACAGGATCCCACTAGTGACAGCTCTGAATTTGTCCTGATACAGTGATCCCCTCAGGGTTTTGGGTTTTTTTTGGCTGGAGAAGAAAAGGCAGGGACAGGCTGGGCTAAAATTGATCCATCTCCACCCCCCCAGGGGTGGTGAGATGTTAAACTAGCTTCAGTTCCCCCAATATGGTGAGGACATGGGGAGGGTTTTTGCTGAAGACCCAGGGGAGCATCCCTGCATCATGCTGGTTCCCCATCCAGGTGGCTGCAGGGTGGGAAGGAGAACACTGGGCTGGTGACCTTACCTGGAAGCCAAAGCAGATGGTGGGCATGGCATTGAAGACAGCTGTCCAGGTGGAGGGGCTGGTGGGAGAGAAGCGCCCACTGATCAGAGCAGGACCCCTGTGGTTCCCACTCAGCACCCTGGGGGTGCTCAGGGATGGGCTTGCTCCTCTGCCGTTCTGCTGTGCCCCCACCCAGGATGATGCCTTCTCAGGGAGTGAGGTTTTCCTGGGGCATGGCACTCCCTGCACTTGGGCACTGCTGACACTGCTCTAAACTTTGCTCTGCCCTAAAATTCCTGCTGCCCATGCTGGGTTCTGAAACGTCCCCAGGGACAAGCCACAGGGGCTGTGCTGGCCAACGAAATAACCCAAATCACCCTAAAATAGACACAGCCCTGGTTGCTGAGTGAGCACAAGCACTGCACAGGGAACTCTGGGCATGGCACTATCACAGTTAAAAGTCAATCAGCTCTCCTCCAAACCTGCAATGGAGTTGTGGGGACCTCCAAGAGATCTTTTTCCTCTCCTTCACCACCTCCTCCTCTGAAACAGGCAGAGATGAGCCACTTGGAAGCTTCTGGCAGCAACATGCAGCACCCTCAGGCCCAGGGATGGGACTTGGGAAGGATTTGTCCCCAGCCTTTGCAGCCCTTGCTCCTGCACCCCTCCCTGGCTCTGCAGTGCTGTCATGGCCACCAGCAGCATCAGGTCTCTTGCACTCACCTGGTGGGGATCTCCACAGGCACCAGCTCCTTGTCAGGCCAGATGTACTTGATGATGATGACTGCCGTGACATACCAGGTGCCAATTACACTTAGGGAGCTGCAAGGGGGGACAGGAGACCATCAGTATGCTGCCTCCCTGCTCCATGGAGGGTCTCCTTCCAGCCTCTCCAGCTCCATCATCCTCTCTGCACAGCCCAAGCCACCTCTTTCCTCCACATCATAGAATCATTTGGGTTGGAAGAGACCTTTAAGATCAAGTCCAACTGTTAACCAGCACTGCCAGGTGACTCCACCACCACCCTGGGCAGCCTGGGCTAGGCCCCAGGCCCCTCACTGGCTCTCCTTTCTGCTGGGTGGCCAACTCCAAAGATAGGAGACAATGTAGTTGAAAGTAGCTCTCCTAGCTTCCTCCAGCAAGCAGAAGAGGGGGACACAAGCCCTGGAGCATGACACTACTCAGCAGCTCCTCTGCTTCCCAGATGGGGAACCTGAGGCGTGGGAAGGCAGAGGAGTAGATGTCCAAGCCCTGAGGGGCAAGCAAGCAGATATGGCATGAGAACCACAGCATTTCCACTCTCCATCCCCTGGGACCATGCTCAGGTGGGTGGTGGCTGACCCACCCTGGCTCCCAGCCCCACAGGAATCTCCTCACCCACCTGGCATATTTTTGGAAACCAATCTCCTTGGGGATGGAGAGGGGCAGGATGAGGAGGAAGGCAGTGATGCTGATGGTGAACTTGCGGTCCATGTACCAGTGGCTGTTCCCAGCTTCCTCGGGCTCTGTCACCAGAGCAGCAATGACTGTGAGGACAAGCAGGGTGGTCAGGTTGTTCCCCTCCAGCCAAAGGGACAGCAGCTGGTTCTCTTCCCTTTCCTGGGACACACTTACTCTTGTCCTCTTGGTCTCCAATGATGATGAGGAAAGCGATGCAGGTGCCAAAGGTATAGACAGCGATGGCCACCTCACAGAGCACCCCAGGCACCTTCCCACAGACAGCCCACACTACCTCCTGGTAGGTTCTCTCATTGCTGGCCTGTGAGCAGTAGGCCAGGATCACCAAGCCTCCGATGATGAAGATCAACATGCACTAGGGTGGGGAAGAGACAGGGAGGGGACACTGAGGCAACAGCATCACAAGGTTCTCATAACCATCCTGGGCAGCCACCCTTGAACACACTGATCATCATTATTGCACCTCACCCAACAGAAGCCAGGTCCTCCTCAAGCCCTTTCTAAGGCTCCACAGCACCCCACACCCACAGGGTGGGACAGGGACCTGTCCCTTCCCCACCCTCTCACCATCTGCAGCGTGATGCCTGCAGCCACACCACCAGCCATGCTGAAGGCAGCAGGGAAGTTGAGCAGCCCAGCCCCAAGGGCAGCATTGACCACGATGAAGACAGCTCCCAAAGCTGAGGTGGCCCCTAGGCCATTTCCTTGGCTCTCTCCACTCTTGGGCACTGTCTCCACGCTGGGGCTCTGCAGGAGCCTGGCCCGTTCCCCGGCATCAGCACTCCACTCCCAGTCCTTGTAGTCACTGTTGATGCTCCCAGTGCCCTGAGCCATTGTCCCTCCTCAGGTGGCACACACTGCCCTCCAGGTCCCACTAACACTCCTGTGCTGGGCTCAGCTGGCCACCTCGAGGAGGCTCTTCTGCCAGAGCTGGCTCCATCAGGCAGGGAGGGCAGCGAACAAGCAGCGTGGGGCTCAGGCACTTCACTGCTCCTAGAAGGGGATGAAGAAGGATGTGGTTAAATGTTAATTAAGGTATGTTAACAAGGGATAAATTGGACATCAGAGAGGGGCACAGAAGAAGTGAATTCCCTAGGTCTCAGCTTGCATGGCACAGCACGCAGGTGTCCTCACGCCAGCAGATACCTCAGGAGGACTCACCTCCTGTCCCCTGAATCCAGGGTAAGGACACTGCAGCTGTTGGGTGGGGAACAGAGCCCCAGCCATGGGGCTGGGGAGCTGCAGCCTCCTGGTGGGACTCCCCTTTCTGCAGGCACAAGACCCAGCATCAGGGCTTCCTTCCTGATTCCTGAGCCCAGGTCCTGCAAGCTCTGCAAGCACTGCTGGGCACGTGCTCCTGGGGAAGGGTCAAGGCTGGACTGAACGGGAACAACTTGTACACGCAGCAGAAACACCGTGTCACGAGGAAAAGCAAGGCTGGCCTCTTCCAGGCCACCCCTGGGGTGACCACAAGCACAAGGCATCTCAGAAGCTGTTGGACCTCAAGATCTGCTGTTTCCAGCACTGCAGCCCATGGGGGTTGGACAGCCTGGATCTCATCCCAGTGCCTCTGAGCTGAAGGAGAACAACCCTCACAACCTGCCAGGCCTTTGTAGGGACTTACACAGCCAAGGAAAAATTATTTTTCAAGAGAAATCTCTTGGCTGCAGCCCTTGCCTGGAGGATGAAGGGCTCCCTGCTTCTCCCCTGGCAGAAGGAGGATGCTTCAGGGTGTCCTTTCACCCCAAACAAAGCCACCAAGCCGGTGACAACCAGAGGGCCTGGGAAGGTGACTGGACAGACCCCCCCCCGGGGACCCACCCCGCTCCAGAGGAAGCAAGGCCAGGAGCTGGGGCCAGTTACACCAGGATGCTGGCGGGGAGGCCCCGGCGGATCCTTGGGCTCCCCGTGCCCCGATCCCACTCACCGGGCGGTGGGAGCCTGCCTCAGCCCCGGTACCCCTGTGCCCCGACACCTCCGTGCCCCGGCCCCACATACGGGGCGGTGAGAGCTCGCTCCAGCCCCAGTCCCAGCCCCAACCCCCGCATCCCCGTGCTCCAGCCCTTCTTACCCGGCGGTGGGAACCCGCTCCGGCCCCGGTACCCCCGAGCCCCTACCCCCCCCTCCCCCGGCTCCCGCCCCTCCTACCCGGCGGCGGGNGGCGGTGGGAACCCGCTCCGACTCCGGTACCCCCGAGCCCCTACCCCATTCACCAAGAGGTAGCAGCTCGCCCCGGCGCCACTCACCGGGCGGTGGGAGCCTGCCTCGGTACTGGTATCCCCGTACCCTGATCCCACTCACCAGGCGGCGGGAGCCCACTCCGGCCCCAGCCGCAGCCTCGGCCCCGGTACCGCTACCGATACAGACAAGGCTGTGCCTTGGTCCCACTCACCGGAAGGCAGTGGGCGGTGGGAGCTCTCCCCGGCCCCAGCCCCGGGCCCGGCTCGGCGGCGGCGCGGCGCCAGCCCCGCCCTGCCCTGCCCGCTGCACGCCGGGGGTTGTAGTCCGCCCCCGGCCCGCTCCCCAAGCCCATCCCCACCCGCTGCTGGGCGCCTGAACCCGCCTGGAGCCCGTGGGTAAGGGCAGGACGAGAAGGCGGCAGGGCTGTACCGGAGGAGAGCGAACGCGGGGTGAAAGGCTGTGCAGACAGGGCTGAAGCCTCGCAGGGCCGGGGGAGGGCAGCGGGAGAAGCCGCAGGGCCGGGGGAGGGAGGGCAGCAGTATGTGGTCGATTGCACAAACGGGAGCGAGCGGCGGCTGCGGGCATGGAGCCACGTAAACAACCCTCCGTGGGGAGCCAAGTGAGAAGCTTCAGCTCTCTCCACCAGCCTCCAGGAGAACATGACTGACTGCTCTGGGCAGGACAGGTACCAGGAGTGCTGTGTGTGCCCTGGCACGGGTGCCCGTGGGTGGAGAAAGCTCACACAGGCTCAGGGCAAACCCCTCCAGGTGCACCTAGGGAAACACCTTTGTTTGCTACTAAGGAGAAGCTCCATCGTGGTGGAGTCACCATCCCTGGAGATGTTTAAGAAACGTATAGATGTGGTACTTAGGGACACGGGGGTGATGGCTTGATGGTTGGACTTGATGAGCTTAAAGATCTCTTCCAACCTTAATGATTCTGTGCTCCAGTGTCCAGCACAGGGCAGGTAGCCTTTGGGGACTCAAGCTCTCCCCATACATTCAACCCCATGGGCTTCCATTTCAGCTCCATGACACCAAGTGCCACCTGCCTCAGCTCCCAGCACTCCTGGGGTACAGGGGTGGGAGCTGCCTTCTCTCTGCATGGGATTCTCAGGAGATGAGGTTTTCACTGGCCATACCACATCCCTTGTGCTGGCATATCCCTTGTGCCCACGTGGGTGGGCCAGGATCCAGCTGTGGGATGGCAGAAGCAAGTCCCCAGCTCAACACAGCCACACAAAGCCTCCAGTTTATTTGGAGTAAAAAAATCAGAGTGCAGTGAGTCACAGAGCCTCAGGGACACCATTTAGGACAGAATGGTTTTGGAGGTGTCAGCTCTCCCACTTCCCTCAGGATCCTTCCCTTTTGTTTTCTGGTGTTACTGAAAATTGGGCTGAATGGAGATGAGGGACACCCCACACCTCCACATAAAGGTGGGCATGGTGGGACCTTCCTCTCGGCTTGTGGCTCTGGGACACTCACACAGACTCTGCTTTGCAGGGAAGGGTGCTGGGGGTAGGACCAGGGAGCAACAGAGACCACCAGAGAGCAGTTTTCAGGAGGTTCTTATTGGGCATGGGGAGGGGCAAGAAATGGGTTGAAGGCAGGAGAACCAGACAGGTTTAGAGGAGGGACAATGGTCAGCCCCCTCACACCAATGCCACTGTGAATCACACCTGAAAGGAGATGCCCAGATGGAAAGAGCAAAGCCAATGATGGAGTAGACTTTAGTGTGAGAAGTCCTCTGAGCTGGCTGTTGAGAGGGAAGCCTTGGCACTGCCCAGCCCTGGGCCAGGAGGGTGGAGGATGGAGCCTGCTGGTGGCAGGGACTGGCTGAGAAGGTGGCAGGGACACCTCCTACCTAATTCCACTTGGGCCAGCAGCCAACAGCCTCACAAAGCCTTCTCATGGAGGGAGGAGTGCAGGGAAGCCTTTGGTGCCTGCACTGGAAGGACTGCAGTGCTAAGCTTTTGCTTCCTCCAGTGCAGAGAGGTGCTGGGGCTGAAGGACAAAGGATGGACAGCAGGGGAGAATGGCTGTGACGAGCAGGAGCCAGCAATGATGTCCCTGCTCCACAACGCAGGGTGGCTTCAACAAGGCTTCTACAACAACTCATCTACAAGATACATTCAGCAGCAGCGTCAAGTGCTGTGGTTGGAAGCATTCTGCTTGTTTCCTTTCTTTCCCTTCCCCAGCTTCGACCAGTGGGGGAGGGAAAGCCACCAGCTCCAGGGCAAACCTTTGTCTTTACTTTGTGACTTGATGGATGGCATGAGCCAGGTAACCTACGTTGCCTGATGTGACTCCTGCCACAGAGATTCGTCCGTCCTTTGTCATATAGATGGAGAACTCCTTGGTCAGCCTCTCCACCTGGGGGGAAAGAGCAGAGGTCAAACCACTGGCCAAGCTCTACTCTCTTTGCAGTGTCCCAGGTTCACCCAGCTTGCCAGAAGGGAATGCAGGCTGGGAGCCAGCAGCCATAGCATCCCACTCCCTGCAGTGCACCCTGTAAACCCAGAGAGACGCTGCTCGGCTCTTGGGCAACAGACAAACACTGCAGATGTTCAGCCAGGAGTCACCTCACTTGAGTTGACCTTCAAGGTCACCTCAGAGCAGCACCAAGCAACTGCTTCCTTTGACAGAGAAGCAGGCAACATCTGCTTTCAACCTCCACAAGCACAGCAGGGAGCAGAGGATGATGCAGGGAGCAGAGCAGTCCCCATGATGCTCCAGTGCTGCAGGCTTTGGAGGATATTCCTCCTGGAGGCAGAACTGCTTATGAGGGCTCATTTTGGCACCTGCAGTCAAGATCTTCCTGGCAAAGACTGCAAATGACACCTTGAGACAACAGCAACTGCATTTACCTGCTCAGGCTTCAGCCCAGTGAAGCAGAACATGCCAATCTGGTCAGTGATGTGCTGCCAGTTGTGTGAGGATCCCTCTTTCTTGAGGTTGGAGACCAGCTGATTCCGCATACTGATGATCCGGTCAGCCATGCCCTTCACCTCCACGAGCCTGAGAAGCCAAGCCAGAAACTGCTCAGAGCAGGGCTAGGATGCACCAATGCTGCTCTCACAGACACACACAACTACTGGGAATCAACCCTCTCCACCTGGAAGAGCCTCATACCCAAAAAACACAGGGGATGCAGAGGAGCAAAGATCAGGGAGCATGAACCTGTAGCTCCAGCTGGGGAGCTGCTTCTTCCTCTTGGCACCTGAAGCTAACTGCTGTTTATTTAATCAATAGCTGTTGGGCACTACTCCCAGAATATAGGTATCTCTCACTTTTTAAAGCCATGGTTGAGCAGGAGGCCTCATACCAGCACTGCCCAAACCCGGATAAACCACCATCTGCAGATCAAGGGAGAGTGTGAGGGGTACCTCCCAGCACCTGCAGACATCCCCTGCTCCAAGGCAGCACAGCAGGAGACATCTCTGCAGGGCCCTGGAGCAGGCACAAGCATCAGCCTGCCAAAGGAACCCAGCTCCTGGTGAAGCCACAACACACAGTCAGCCTTTGTTCTGCCAGGCCAGCTGCTGGCAGGGACTCAATGCCCAGGAGCTGGAGAGCAGCACAGGCTGATGCCGAGGAGCAGGATTAGGGCATGAGGTCACATTCCTGGGTCTTATTCCCAGGGGGCTTATGCTTCCACTTCTCCCATGTGAGATATACTACGTGGCTACAACACCACAGTCAGTCTTTTCCACTCCTTGGATAGGCAGCTCTGGCAGCCTTCAATCCCAGGGGAGCTTTCTCCCTCCCTTTCCAGTGTTTTCTGCCTTGGTAACACAAGGGAAACCTGTTTGTGTCAGGCTGGGCTGATACCAGCTGATGCCAGGAGACAGGCATGGATTTCTCCAGAGGAAAGGGGTGGCACATGGTTCTGAGCATCCCCCTGAAGCCAAATGCTGCTGGAGAGACCTCCTATCTCACTGGTGTGAGTCAGGAGGGGTTCCCTCTTACCACTCCTTGCGAAGGTCAGGGGTGTTGAGGATGATGGAGGCGATGCGGGCTCCATTCACGGGGGGGTTGGAGTACATGGGGCGGATCAGGATCTTCAGCTGGGACTCCACCCTCTTGGCTTCCTCTGCGTCGCTGCAGATCACCGTGAAGGCACCAGCACGCTCTCCTGTAACAGGGGCAGTCAGGTGCCAGCCTCTGCCCTCAGGTACCCAGGGCTGGGGCAGGCCTTAGGCAGAGGCCACTCAGCTTAAGTGGAGCCCTGCTCTCTAGGAGGGTCTCCACCAGGTTATGTCCTGCACCCTGATCACTGCTGCAGAATGCACTACTCTCCCCTAGGGATGCCACATCTGTAGAGTCCTGGGGCCGGGTCTGGGCTCCCCAGTGCAAGAGAGACAAGGAACTACTGCAGAGAGTCCAGCAGACGATACAAAGATGCTGAGGGCACTGGAGCAGCTCTGGCAGGAGGAAAGGCTGAGAGCCCTGGGGATGCTTAGCCTGCAGAAGAGCAGAGCCACAGGGGAGCTGCTCAGTGCTCAGCAAGAGCTAAAGGGTACGGGGGGCAAGAGGCTGGGGCCACACTCTGCTCAGTGGTGCCCAGGGCCAGGCCAAGGGGCAATGGGCACACACTGGAACCCAGGAGGTTCCATCTGACCAGGAGGAGAAAGTTGTTTGGTGTGAGGGTGCAGAGCCCTGGCCCAGGTTGCCCAGAGAGCCTGGGGAGTCTCCTTGTGTGGAGAGATTCCCAAGGCACCTGGAGGTGATGCTGGGCAAGCTGCTGTGGGTGAGCCTGCTGGAGCAGGGAGGGTTGGACTAGATGATCCTCAGAGGTCACTTCCAACCCTCACCATGCTGGGATTCTGGGATGAATGGAAGCAGCAGAAAGACACTGGCTGCTAAGCCCTGGCTGTAGTGAGGTCCCTCCAGCAGCCTGGCTGAAAGCACTGCCCCAGCCCCTCCTCCCCTCACCATACAGCCCCATGTTCTTGGCGTAGGACTGTGACAAGAGGACGTTGATGCCCTGGTCGATGAAGTAGCGCACGGCCCAGGCGTCGCGGTTGATGTCCCCGCTGGCAAAGCCCTGGTAAGCCATGTCGAAGTATACCACGAGGTTTCGTTTCTGCCAGTAAAGAGGGGAAGAAAGTGTCCCAGGAGCTGTACCTCCTCCAGAGAGCAGGCCAGCAGGCTGAAAAGAGCCATGCAGGCAGTGACATGCTGAACCCCAACAGTGCTCCTCCAGAAGTGGAGCTGTTCTCCTTCGTTTGGCACCGGGAGGGCAGCCCCAAACCCAGAGCTACCCAGCACACATTGGAACAGCAGGTCAGGGCCCTCCCAGTGCATTTATGGGAAGTGCAGCCTGGCCCAGGAAGCAGAAGAGGTTCAGAAGTAATCAATTATTCAATTTCAATGTCTCCTGTATTACCAGTTTCCAGGCAAACCACCCAGGAACCCTCTGGGCAGGTGCCATCCACTCCCAATGCCTCCAGGCAGATAACCCAGCCACACTGCTCCTTTGTCAGGAGAACCACAGCCACCTCTAGGCCACTTGGATAGCTACCAATTCTGAGGACACTTCTGAAGCCAGGCATCCCCAGGCCAAATTCACTGGCTATAGGTTAGGGAAGCAGGAGGGAGGAAAAGAAGGATGAAGAAGAACCTCCCCCTATCTGTTTCTAGCTGAAGCTTGCGAGAAAACACCAGGAGTGTGAAATCTCTTTCAGCATTTTTAATACAGCAGCACTAGGATCCCTCCTCAAGCTACCACAGCTTGCTCCTATCACCCTGCTGCTCTCCTTTCAGGGCTCCCTAGCCCAGCTTCCTGGGAAGGTGCCAGCAGAAAGTCTGATGGTCATCTAGAAGCTTCATGGGTGTATTTGTCTGGCTCCTGCCTTCAGTACAGGAACATGACACCCATCCTGGCTTCAGGAAGGGTAGCAACCTTTAGCACAGACTGAAGACCGCATGCCACCCGTGAAAGCCCAGAGATGTGGATTCCCAGGGACAGCAAGGTACCCCTGGGACACTCTACTGCTCACCTTCACTGTAGCTGCCAACTCCTTCCATTGCTCCTGCCGGGGATCCACCCCAGTGGGGTTGTGAGCACAAGCATGCAAGAGGATGATGCTCTTCTCTGGAATTTTCTAAGGGAGATGGTACAGAGAAGGAATTCTTAATGCCATCTGAGTGCCCTCCTTTGCATCTGAGACCACAGACTCTGCAAGGCTTCTAGGCTTCATTTGCTGCCTTCAGGCATCATATTTAGGCTCAAGCAAGATCACTTCTCCCCTACATCAGCTTCCTGCTTCCAGGCATGAAAGGCAACTCACAGAAATGTCCTCCATGGCTCCAGAGAAGTCAAGGCTGCATGTCTTGGGGTCATAGTAGCGGTAAGCCTGAAGCTGCAGGCCAGCATCGCGGAAGATGGGTGTGTGGTTGCCCCAGGATGGTTTGGGCAGATAGACATCACGGCTGGACTTGAAGAACCTTTGCTGAACAAGAGGAAGGCAAAGAACTGCAGCTTGAACAGATTTCAAGCAGGGAGAACACCCCAAAGGTTACAGCTCCCAACAAAAGATGATGTCCTTTCCCTCCCACAGCAGACAAGCAACTCACCAAAAAGCTGGCTCCAATTCGCAGAGATCCAGTCCCAGAAATCCCCTGCACGGTGGCATACTGCAAGGGAACAGACAAGCACAGGAGGCTGAGCAGCCATGGGGTGGCCAGGGAAAGCTCAGTCACTACTAGGCCTGCTAAAATGATGAGGGGACTTGAGCACCTCTCTGATGGGGAGAGGCTGAGAGAGCTGGGGCTCGTTAGCCTGGAGAAGAGCAGCCTGAGGGGGGATCACATCAATGCTTACCAATACTTAAAGGGTGGGGGTCAGGAGGATGGGGCCAGGCTTTGTTCTGTGGTGCCCAGGGACAGGACTAGAGGCAATGGGCACAAACTAGCACCCAGGAAGATCCATCTGAACATGAGGAAGAACTTTTTTTCCTTTGAGAGTGGTGGAGCACTGGCCCAGGCTGCCCAGGGAGGTGGTGGAGTCTCCATCTCTGGAGATATTCCAAACCCAACTGGACACCATCCTGTACGCAACCTGCTCTAGGTGAACCTGATCTGACAGAGGGGCTGGACTAGATGATCTCCAGAGGACCCTTCCAACCCCTAACATTCTGGGGTTCTGTGATACACTGGCAGACACATCCCCAAACAGGGACAGGGGGGTGGAGGGCACCATATGGGTCAGCAACTCCAGCTGCAGGGCAGGGAGTTGAGACCCCTGGCAAGGTCAGATCCACTCTTTGGCAAGGGCTGTTTCACCCTAACCTTCAGAGGTAGCAGTTAGCCTTGGGCCTGGCCAGCCTGCAACTCAGAGGTGTGAATAGCCCTGCCAGTCCTCCCACTTTGGCTGGGCACCCACATAGCAACACTGGGGCAGTGCTTCCCAGCCTGCTCCTTACCCTGCCACTCTTGAAGGCCTCACTGTTTTCACCCAGAGCCAGCTCTGCCGATGCCCGTGTGAAATCCGCTAGCCCCGCGATGGGCAAGTACTCCTTGTCCATCTGCTTGGATGCTATTATGGCCTCTGCCTGCAAAGGAGGACACACACTCAGCAAGGAAGGCATCTCCCTGGAGAGGGCACTTCACTTCTCTTGGCTCTAAAGGGGCAAAGGTTGGTGTAGAGCAGTTCCCCTTCAGAGATCAGGGCTCACTCCAAGCGAGGGGCAGCAGTAAACACTTCACGTGACACTCTGCTTTCACCACAGGGCAAGATTCCCAGTGGCCACCAGTGCCCAGCAGAGCCAGAGGAAAGTACAACTTCCAGCCTGTTAAAAGTCAACATTGCTCCAGAAGGACACATGTTCCTGCCCAAGCAGGAATTGCCCTGCAGGAAGGCAA
The DNA here is from genome assembly GCA_013396975.1 of Bucco capensis. NCBI lineage: Eukaryota > Metazoa > Chordata > Aves > Piciformes > Bucconidae > Bucco > Bucco capensis. The sequence goes on along the minus strand of VWZO01018703.1, from coordinate 18,640 downwards.
GACTTGGCTGTTCCTGAAAGGCAGAGACTGTCTCTACGCAGGGAGATGTCCCAAATCAGGGTAGGGTAGCAATGGGGAAGCCCCAGCCAATGTTGAAAGCAGCCTGTCTGAAAGCTAACCCACCCAACCCTTCACCATGCTTCCCCCCAGTTCACTAATCTCTGCTTTTTCCAAGCAATGCTGCATCAGAAAGCACTCCACATCCCTAGCTACCACTGGATCAGAGAGTGGCAGCAAGAACAGCAGACAAGGAGCCACGCTCAGGAAAACATGTAGTGATGGAGACATGTGCAGTGCTCTGGAAACCCTGTTTGTGCTGCCAGAGTGGGGTACAGCCCCTGGCAGCACTCACATACCACCAGGAGACTGTTCCTGTCACACCAGGACCTAGCTGTGACAGCCACCCCAGCTGTGATCCAGCTGACAGATGGAGAACAAGGGCAAGGGATGAGTTTAAACACAACACTGGTGAGAAAGATGGACAACACATCCTCCCTGTGCCAAGGAGACCAGCCAGTCAATGTGTGTATCAGCTGCCAGCTATAAAAGCCTGTTTCTGTGCTCACATAATCCCCTCAAGGGCAGTGTCCACATCCAGCTCCCTGTCCTGGAGTTTTAGCCAGGCTTATGGAGAAACTGGTAACAACAGCTCAGCAGAATTTCTAAGCCTAATCCATCAAGGGGATAATGTCAGCTCTTTCCTCCTATGTGGGCTGGTCCAGGGAACATCATCCTGGTTCAGTAAGCACCTTGAAGTTCAGGGAGACACCTGGGTTGAGGGCTTGGGGAAGTGAGCAACAAGTTAGCTTTACCCAGACGGGAAGAGGACATGTATTCTCTATTTTATCCCCAACAACCTAACAGCTCTGTTGTGTCTCCAAAGCATTAACACTGCTAAGGAAGAAATCCAGGAAGCTCTGTTAGAAACAAAGCTTGTTTTAAGCACCAAGAGGCAAGGCTTTCTTAGAGGTTGCCCCTCCCTGACCACCTGGCAGCAGGCAGCTGCAGGCTGACCTTGCGGACACAGCTCAGGACGTAGGGCTTGCCGTTGTCATCCCGGTATGCTCCCACACCCAGGTTCATCTTCTTGGAGTTGGTGTCACGCTTGAAAGCTTCTGTCACCCCCAGGATAGGGTCAGGGGGACCCATCTCCACGTGGGACCACCATGAGCTGAAGAAGAAAACAAACCAGAGGCTAAGAGTTAGGCTTGAGAACTGGGCAGGGATGGGCAGCAACGTAGCTAGAGGGAAAAGCTCAAATCTTGTCTTGAAATCACTAGAAAAGTTACAAGCAGTGCTAAGAGAATTATCCAGGGGAGGAAAAACTCCAACTCCTTTCTGCTGCATGATCTGGCACTGCATTACACATTGCAGAATGTGCAAAGAGCTTGAGTCCATTGTGGCTGAAGAGAACTGACTCCCTCCAAGTCATTACCATGTAGAAATGGCACTGCCTGCCTTATGTGCTGACACCCAGGAAGGCCTCAGGAAACAGAAGCCTTAAACAATTATGCTGTGGCCAAGCACCTTCTCTTCACAGCCTACAGACAGGAGTGGGTAGGTTAGTCCCCTCCAGGCAACCTTGGCCAGAACCAGGCAACTGCGTGAAGCATGAACATGGAGTCTCTTCCAAACTCCTGGAAGGGCTTTGGTGCTTCTCCTACCACATTGGCTGAACTCAACAGTCATAGAATCATTAAGGTGGGGAAAGACCTCTAAGATCATCAAGTCCAACCATTGACCCAACACCAACCAGGCCACTAAACCATGCCAGAAAGTGCCACAGCCCCTCCAGGGATGGTGACTCCAGGACTGTCCTGGGCAGCCTGGGCAAATGTTTAACTACTCTTTCAGGGAAGAAATTTTTCCTAATGTCCAATCTAAACCTCTCCAAGAGCAACTTGAGGCCATTTCCTATCATCCTGTTGCTTGTTCCTTGGGAGAAGAGACCAATCCCCACCTCACTCCAGTCTTCATTCAGGGAACTGGAGAGAGCGAGAAGGTCTCCCCTGAGCCTCCTTTTCTCCAGGCTAACCAACCCCAGTTCCCTCAGCTGCTCCTCACCACACTTGTTCTCTAGACCCTTCACCACCACCACTGCCCTTCTCTGGACACACTCCAGCACCTCAATGTCCTTCTGGGAGTGAGGAGCCCAAAACTGAACCCAGGAGTTGAGGTGTGGCCTCCCCAGTGCAGGGGAACAATCCCTGCCCTAGTCCTGCTGACCACCTTGCTCTACACTAAAGAGGGATGTTGCAGCCTGGAAATCACAGAGGACATTTTCTCCCCAGTGTGACAAGCTCCAAAGTGAGGCCCTTTCCTTGCTGTCAAGCACAAAACCTCCCTGCATCAGGAGGAGCTTTGCCTCTGGCCTGTTGGCAGGACATCCTGAAGACAGAGAGGCTCTCTTAATGTCAAGGGCAGGGCAGATCATGCTATAAAAAGAAATGTGTTATTCTCTCTTTGGCCACAGCCTGTGCCCAGTCCCACTTTCAGGCTTTGCAGGCTTGGAGACAGCACAGGGGAAGTGTGTGTCTGGGGGGTTAACCTGCCTGGCAGAGGGCTACAGCTGTACCAGCCCCCTCCTCAAGACAGGATTACCAAAGATGAAGAGGAACATCATGAAGTTCAACAAGGGCAAGTGTAGGATCTTGTACCTGGGGAGGAGTAACCCCATGGACCAGGACAGGTTAGGGGTTGACATGCTGGAAAGCAACTCTGCAGAAGAACCTGGGAGTGCTGGTGGGCAAGTTCACCATCAGCCACTAATGTGCCCTCAGGGCCAAGAAGACCAGTGGTCTCCTGGANGAGCTTGTGGAGTCTCCTTGTGTGCAGAGATTCCCAAGGCACCTGGAGGTGATGCTGGGCAAGCTGCTGTGAGTGAGCCTGCTGGAGCAGGGGGGTTGGACTGGATGACCCCAGAGGTCCCTTCCAACCCAAACCATGCTGGGATTCTGTTAGATTCACAGAGCTCTGAGCACCCTGACTCACAGCATCTCCCTGTCGCTTACTCAGATCCCAGAGCTTAGTGGGGGACAAAGGCTGCAACAGGAAGTAGGGTGGGTTTATCTCTTCTAGGGCAAGATTCAGTCTTGATTGCTAATGGAGAAGCTCCTGCAGCTCATGCTGCCACATACCAGCTTTACAAAGCTTTGCAGCCTGGGCAAGGCAGCCTCAGTGAAGATGAAAAGCTTTCCCAACAGGAAATGCTGTCCCAGGGAATGCCAAACCTCCTGCTGAGTGCTGGCATGGTCACAGATATAAAGGCAGCAGCATCAGGAGGGTTAAAGCAACTCTAATTAATGTCTTCCCTCCACTCTGTCCCTGTTTGGGGTCCATTTAGACCCAGTTTAGTCACTACATAAACACACTTTGCTCTAGCATGTGTATACAGACTGCATCTCATCAGAGCCCCAAACACATATGCTCTCTTCACTCTTAAGTTGCTCTTCCCTTCAGGACAGAAACTTCCAAATAACCTCAGTTTCTCCTCTTGACAATCTCTGTGGGGAAAAAGGGAACCAAACACATGTCCAAGGCAGAGCCACCTCAGGGAGTTTAAAAATGGAAGAGGTGCTTAGCATTTTCTAGACCACTAACAAGTCTTAATTACCTCAGCAGAGGATCAGCTTAGAAAGGAGGATGAGTCAGTCATGGCTGTTTGGGCAAAAACCTCCTGCAGGTTCAAGGAGCACGGGATGCTGCTTTGGAAAAACTCTCCTAATGCCTTCCTGGCAACAGAGGGATGGGGGAAGAGAGAAAAACACTCTGTGGTTTACCTGGTCTAGGATTATTTTGGTAGTGAGGGCTGCAGGAGCCTGACCATCTATTTTCAAGAGCTGCTACTCTGGAGTCAGAGCGGAGCCGGCACCTTCTTTCTGCTTGGCTCTTCTCCAAGCAGCTTAGAGTGTTTGGGGTATTTAGGTGCCAATCCTGCAAACACTTAAGCAGGTCACTGGGCTCTAATACACTAGTGCTGCAGCTAATGCTGATCCTGCAGCGTTTAGCTAAGCTGCAACACTCCAGAGAGTTAAGTACTTGTGTTCCAAGCTGGTCTATCGGCTTAAGGCAGCGCAAGGTAGGTTTGGGACAGGTTTTCCCCTTCTCAGCCTAAAGGTTTTGGGGTGAAAGCCAAAGAAAGACTCCTCTGCTGTTTCCAGGGAACCAGGAGATAAAAAGCCAGGCTGAGCTATCCAAACACACCATGGTACCCAAGAGATCACAGAGGCAAAGCTTTCTAGACAGAGGCTTGGAAGAAAAGATCTACTAGGGATCTGAAGCCATGCTGCTACCCCTACAGTACCATAAGGTTCTTGTCTCTGCACTGGATTACATTCCACTTTGAGCAATTCAAAGAGCATTGGTCTTGATTGAAGGTCAAAGATACAAACAGCATATCCTCCCTGCCAGACTGGAGGCATTTCAATATGGAAAACCAAGCAAAGGAAGTTTAAGCCTGGGTTGAATCCCCTGAGGGACACCCAACATAAACCAAAGCTTAAGCACCTTCTGCAGCTGCAGGACTTGAGCACAGGCAAGCCTGAGTCTGAGTTTAGATGCGGATCAGAGCTGGTATTCAGGTAGACTCTGTACTCTTCAGCCAGGCTGGTCTGAGATGGTTTAACCAAGTGCAGTGTGACAAATGGGACAGAGAAGGTAGGAAACCACACCAGGAACTGCCTAAACCAGCAACACCCTTGAAAAATGGAGCTGGAACTCATGGCCTGAGCTCAGAGACCTAACAGCATGCTCATGGACTCAAGCCAAGCCCAGAGAGCAAGTTCTGGTCTAGGTAAACAAGTGTTCACAAGTCCAGTGAAGTTTTCCATTGTGAAGAGGCCAGTCCACATTCCCTAGGGAAAAGATCCTGGATTTCAAAGCCTCTGCCCAAGCCCCTGCAGCAGTTCTGCAAGCAGAGCAGGGAGAGGGCTGAAGGCCTTGCTGGATATCACAGCTAAAGCAAATATTTATCCAAAACCAATGCCAACAGGCTGCTGGCTACTCAAGCCAATAAAAGTCACTGCCCCCATTAGCTGTGGTAAGCTTCCCACCAAGACAAGCATTTCAGAGAGCTGCCTCCTGATCCATCCAAGCAGCAGATAAGAGTTATCACCTCAGTTTGCATTTGTGTGCCAGGGGAGCCATTTTAACCACTTGCTATCTCTTCATCTCTGTCCTGGTTTCAGAAAGACCATTCCCAGCACAGAGCTGAGGGTAACAGCTCTGAGCACCACTGAAGCTGCTGAAGACAAGGACACAGAAACTGCTAATCACTGCTTGGCATCACAGGATAACTGAGCTGCTCTTTGGGAACAACTGGGGGCTGTGCACAAAGGCTCTTCACTTACAAAAGGAATGGTTTGTCTCTCTTTTAGGTGACCTCAATCCAGTTTGGGAATTGAGAGTTTGCTGTGTTAACAAGCTTGAGGAAAGCAAAGCATTGCCAGCCAGCTTGCATTACTTTTTCAGTTGAGAGCACAAGTTCTGGATATCTGCTCCTCCATACCTGCTGAGAAGAGCCCAAGACTGCCTCAGATAGCCTCTAATAGCCTTCTTTACCTGCTGGAATGAGGAAAATAAAACCCCACTGCTTGGCTGCTCCAACAAGGCGTGGGAGCAGTTCCATAAAGCTTCCCCAGCCAGTGTGGTCCAGGAATCAAAGGGCTCTGGAGAGCAGCCCAGATGCCTCCCCATCCTCTGTTGCTTGGCCACCTGCTCATGGTGGTGTTCCCAGCCAGTGCCCTTTGGCTCTCTGGTCGCCTGTGCTTTGTGGAGCTGCTCTGGGCTCTTCACAAGGCTCTAGCTGCACCCTGTATCCTTCTATTAATCTCTCTACTGGGTCACCTGTGCTTTGTGGAGCTGCTCTGGGCTCTTCACAAGGCTCTAGCTGCACCCTGTATCCTTCTATTCTTCCCTCTCCTGACTTCAGGGACAGCAGTGTCCAGAGATGCCAGTGTGGAACTAGTCTACACTGGTTCTCCCTTGCTTCCGTCTTGCTCACACCAGGTTCTGCACTGCACACATGCAGGCATGGCTCTAGTGCTGGCAGCACTGGGCACTAGCAGCCCCACCCCATGCACCATTTCCAGCCCCAGTTCATGGTGCATGGGGTACTCTTGGTCTCATTACGAGGTGCACGATGGGGAGCAGCACCTCAGCCCCATTTCTCGGTGCACACGGTCTCCCCAGTCCCGGTACAGAGGGTGCCCATGACCCCACTTCTCGGTGGCCAGAGTCCCCTTGGCTCCGCTGCGCAGGACTCCCATTGCCCCATTTCTCGATGCCCAGGGTCCCCCAGCTCTGCTGCCCGGTACATATGGTTCCCATGGCCCCGTTTCTCGGTGCCCAGGGTCCCCCAGCCCTTCTGCCCAGTACATATGGTTCCTACGGCCCAGTTTCTCGGTGCTCCGGGGTCCCTCAGCCCCCCTTTCCGGTACATATGGGTCCCATGGCCCTGTTTCTCGGTGCCCAAGGTTCCCCGGCCCCGCTGCCCGGTCCCAGCCAGCGCCCGTGCCCGTGCGCGCCCATACGCGCCCCCTCGCCCTCCATGGCGGCTCCTCAAGGGCAGGCCGGGGCCGCCGGGCCCGGCTTCAGCCAATCAGAGCGCGCGCGCCCCCCGACCCCCAGCGTCCTCCCGCCAATCCG
>VWZO01018701.1:565328-622548 GCA_013396975.1 Bucco capensis | reverse complement strand
AAGTGATTTTCAGACTGTGCCTGAAACTGAGATGTGTATAATTAAGAAAAGATGGTCAGTGTTGGATATGAATACACCTTTCATTATCAGTCATTGTTCTTTTAATCTCATCAGTACACTGGTAACCTATAATAACAAGGCTGTTAGTCACAAGTTATTCATATCCTGCTTATGTTTAAAACAACAATAACAGTAATTTAAGATTCAAAGGAAGTTGCAAAATGGTTTTAAAAAAAATCTTAATTGCAAGGAAAGACTTTTTTTATGGTACTCTTGTGTTGTGCTCTGTAAAATATTCCAGAATTCTTCAGGATCAAAAAAAACCCCAATAATGGTGTGCCCATAATGGTAATATATGTGTAGTTTAATACATATGTGTGTCTTTATACAGACATCTAGCCATGTGTTTATTGGGGTTTTTTTCTTCCTTTTTTTTAATTTAAATTGTGTTTTTATTTATTTTAGTTGAATGTTAGACTATTCTTGGAACATGCTACTTCTGTTACTGTTAATGTTATCGCTAGGTGTGGTGGTGAAGTCGACCAAAAAAATTCCTGTCACTGTAAGATGTGCAGATTCTTAGGTATTACACTGTAGTCAGAACCTTTGTTACAATTTAACAAATGCTTAGCCTATTTTGGTTTTATACTAATCATTCAATTTTTTAATAGTGATGAGAAAGGAAGTGTTCTAAATAAAGGCTTATTTGCTTATAGTATGTTTTAACCATACTATGGACATTAGAAAGAAACTGGACATTGGAAAGAAGTTCCTCACCACAAGGGTGGTGGAACACTGGAACAGGTTGCCCAGGGAGGTGGTTGAGGCCCCATCCCTGGAGGCATTCAAGGTGAGGCTTGCCAGGGCTCTGGGCAACCTGATGTAGTTGGGGATGTCCTTGCCCACTGCAGGGGGGTTGGACTAGATGACCTCCAGAGGTCCCTTCCAACCCAAACCATTCTATGATTCTATGTGCTCTCTAATTTTGAATCATGAGTTGTAAATTTGAGACTCTTTCACTCTTTGTGGTAGAAATTCACATGATAATGGAGAAGAACTGGTATTTCTCAGTTTTAGCGTATGTGAAATTGTTCCAAAATATCTTAAAAGTTTTCCTCTATCTGAAAGCACTTATGTTATAATACAAGTATAGGAGTTTCTGTGTCCTTAGTGTGTATAGGACCTCTCGTATTTCTCAGTTTTAGCGTATGTGAAATTGTTCCAAAATATCTTAAAAGTTTTCCTCTATCTGAAAGCACTTATGTTATAATACAAGTATAGGAGTTTCTGTGTCCTTAGTGTGTATAGGACCTCTCTTTGTGCATATGCATTAGAATTATTTAAAGGTTCAAAAACTGGCTACTGAGGATTAACAGTATATCCAGATGTGCCTCACCCATGATTTCTCGTTAAAGTGAATATTTAGTACTTTTCTATTATGTGATGAAACACTTCAAAAATTACTGCAATGCTTTAATAAATAGTGCTGGGAGTGTTTTCACGTCTCTTTCATAAAGCTGTTTAAGTAAGTAAAACATGGGGATTTTGTGTGGCTTTGTTAGAACTGTGATGTATTCAATCTTATTTTTAAAACTTCAATCTCTATTTTGTTCTCTTTTAATTCTCTTTAAATTTTGGAAACTATGGGTTCTTGCAGTGTATTTCACATTGTAAATACTCTGTTATGCTTCTAAACAGATAGGTATATGTGTGTACTCATTTAATATTATTCTGTCTTTTTTTTTCTTTTTTGCAGTTTCTCAAACAGTTAGGCATACATCCTGACTGGCAATTTGTAGATGTTTATGGTATGGAACCAGAACTGCTTAGCATGGTGCCAAGACCTGTCTGTGCAGTGCTGCTTCTCTTTCCAATAACAGAAAAGGTAAATGTTTATTAGCTAGCTAATCACCTTTATTGTAAATAAAATGGGAATGAATGGTTTGAGTCTTGTACTTTGGTGTCATAACAGACAATTTTAAGACTTCTTTTTTTTAAATATGCACTGTGAAATGGTTCAGTTCCGCTACTTATAGAAGAAAGCTACAATAGCATAAGCAAAGGAAGAGATAGGATATGGCACTGTATCAAAAGCAAGTACTGCCTTAGTTTTTTCTACTGTCCACTTTCCACAATCCACTTTTAGTTCAGTCATCAGTACCAATATGGCTTTTGCTTCATGGACAGATGGGGCATATTTCTAAGATAAAGACTATCCTCTCTCTCTTCTTATTCTATGTTAGACTTTGAAATACATGTTGTGGTTAAGTCCTCGAGTGTGATTATTTTGTGTCATCATAAGCTTCTACACAGAAAAGACATCCTTCTTGCCTATCTCCTTCAAGTAGCTTGAAATATGTGATTCATGTTGATCTTTCAGTTTATAAAAAAAATCTTAGGTGATTATGAGAAGGTCAGCCAAAACATTTGGGGTGAATCTGACCAGATTTTTTCCTTTTAATGTGTCTTTCAAAAAGAACATGTTCATAAGGACAAAGCAGTTAGCTATTAAAGCTTAACTTCTATGACAAAATCTCTTTACAGAGAAGAGTGACTAGGTCAGTCCTTTTACCCATTAGGTCCTGTAAACCTCTGCATTCTCAATTTCTCCGAAACAGTTATGTGGACAGTCCTTTTCAGGCTTGATTTCAGCCACCTTGATAGTTTTGAATTTAAGCACAGACTAACCTGTTCTCACCTGTCGTCAGAAAATTTCCTTTCTGTCGCCTTTGAGACATTGTTTTCTCTATGCTCTGGTTTCTGTCTGGCTGCTTGAACTGAACTCATTGTGTGACCATCACTTTTCTTTTGCCTCCCTGCCTTTGCAAATTCCTTTCTTGGATCACACTATGAGAGCATCATCCTATGGGAAAGAACAACCTTCCTCTTGTTCCAGAAGGTGTATCTGATTTCATCCTGAAGAAGCATGTGACAAACAGCACCAGAGAAAGAACATATGTTCTGTTGCATCGATCAATCAGATATGACCACCAGCCAAATATCTCAGATTTTCTCCAGCATGCTAATCCTTCAGAAACATAAGGGACACAAGTGTTACTATCAACTGTTTAGCCTGAATGTTTGCTGAATCTTTCATGTGAAGCCCCAATGTTCTAAAGCTTTAGTTGTTCAGTGTGAACTCCACAAGACTCTTGACCATTATTTTGTATTTCTGGAATACTTTTCCTCTCCTCGGTCTCTATTTTAATATAGCCTGTTATAGTCTGCTTTTAATTTATTTATGTTTCTTGGCTATCCACATTTATGAAAGTGTGCCTCCTAGTTTTGCTCTATAAGCACTTTTCTATCATGTCTTTGTTCTTCTGTCTTGGAAGTCCCTTTCTTTCTTGTTTCCTATATATCAGTTTGCTTGAACTTGCTTTTAGGGCAAGATACTCTTGTTAACATACAGCTAATCTTAGGCCTATTGTCCAGTTTAAAGGTCAATGACTGTCTTAGCTTCCATTGCAGGCTCTAAACAGAGCATATATATCGTGAGCATTGGGCATTTTAGACATGGTCCAATGAATATGTATTATGGGATAGCTCAGGTGAGGAGGGACCTATTGAGGTGATCTGGTCTAACCCCTTGCTCAAAAATGTATTTTCAGTATACTCAACATTTATATATTTTTTTCCATGGAGTTTCTTTTGGTTGGCATGGAGTGAATGGCAGCTGTATTGTTTACCACCTTTATTCTGAACTTTTGCCTGATTGATCCCTATGAATTTTTTTTTCTCAATTAAGGCTCTTTTTGTTAAGCTTTAGATAAGTAATGTCAAATTAAAATGCTTTATAAATGCTCTTGCTATTACTGAAACCATCCAAAACATTCAAACAAGCTGCAGGTGTGGAATCATGATGCTGGAAAAATTTCTTGTTTCTGCTTGTCACTGACGGTACATGGTCTGAGAAATTTCTTAAGGGTTTTCAGGAACAGTTCCTTGATAACATTCTGTATTCAAACTTTACTTTTGTCATACTTGCAGTAAAAAGCCCATCTACTTCAGTGTATTTCTTTGTCTGCAGAACTGCCTTGTAAAAGGCAAAGGAAGAAGAAAGAACAGCATTATCTGGAACTTGCAATCTTTCATTCTTTTTCTGTTTGACATGAAAATCTTAAATAAATTTTAAAAACAAACAAAACAAACCCCCAACCCAATGAAAACTGTCACCAAAAGAACCAAGAAAACAAAACCACAAAAGAAACCTATAGAATCAATACACTGTTGTACAGAATAACAGATTTTGGTTAGTTATGATCTTTACAAAACGAGTACTTCAGATTGTTTTACAGGGAGAGGCAGACTGCCAGGTTGAGGTCTTGCCTATTAATGTGACACAATCACACTAAATTGTTTTACTACAGAAAATAAACAATTCAGTTTCTGAATATGGCTTGAAGAGGCTATTTCAAAGCCATGAGTATTATATAAATCTTATTTTATGTTCCTAGAGAAAATGGAACTTGTAGGACTGCTTCATACTGGGTAAATGCCTGAAGTAGTATGAAATGTTTTTACACTTCTATCCTTAGAAGGTTTTTGTTGGATTGAAAAGAGATAGTGTCAGGTGCTCAGATCAAGGCAATATTTTCAACATTTTTGAAATTAAGTTAGAAAAGACATATTTCAAAATGATGTTTTAGTGTGAATTTTTTGGTTAGTGACAAGTGATTGGTTTAAGAAACAATATAGAGCTGTTCATTTGAGTAAGTTAACATATGCTTGCTGGACTAGAAGTGTTAAGTATTTCAAATTACAAGTTAAGTTTTGGGTTTTGTTAGTTAGCTGTTGGTTTTTAAAAATACTTTTGCTTGAATAATGTAGGCAGTATTTGTACTGTTTGTGAAATGTCTGTGACATTCCTTCTAGTATGAAACCTTCAGAACAGAAGAAGAAGAGAGAATAAAAGCTAAGGGACAAGATGTCAAATCATCAGTGTATTTCATGAAGCAGACCATTAACAATGCTTGTGGAACAATTGGGCTAATTCATGCTATTGCAAACAACAGAGATAAAATGAACTTTGGTAAGGTTTGTTTTTGTTGTTCAGCTGGGTTTTTTTGTTCATTTTTCCCTACCTGTGGAGAGACATGGAGGGAAGGGTACATTTTGTACTATTTTCTCTGGATATAATGATTCATAAAGGATGATCTCTGCTCAAAGAGCATGCCTACCTGTAATAATAAAAACAGTATTTCATACTAATCCATGAAATAAAGCACTTGAAACATTGTAAACTGCAGCAGGTAGCAATTTCTCTTGCAGATAGCCTTCAGTGTCGTAAAGGTAGGATGTAATTATGCCTTTAAATCTTTCATTGGATATGAGTTCTTTGAATGAAACTGGATTTAAAGCATGACTCTAATTATATCTCTCTCTCTTTTTTTTTTTTTTTGTAAGAAACTGATTCTTCACTGAAAAAGTTCCTAGAAGATTCTTTATCTATGACCCCTGAGGAGAGGGCCAAATATCTAGAAACTTACGAAGTTAGTATCATGGCTTTTCTTTTATTTTAAATGGTCTAGTAATTACTTCCATGAGCAGATACTGTCCTTAGGACTTGATCTAGTGAAGCACTTGATTTGATTTTATGTGTGCACTTGTGATCAGATACTTGCTACAAAGACATCCCTGCATTGGTAGTTTACAGTATTGCTGCCTACCCATAGCTCAGTCAGCAGAATAGATTTTGCAGTGTCCCTCATCCATATTAATTCACTGGCTTAGTTTAAATTGACTTTGAAATGGATGAGAAATGTGTGCATAGTCTTTTTGGTGGGTTCAGGATGCAGTTTTTTCAATTTAAGATGATCTTGGGCTGTTGTCAAAAGTATGGTCCTGCTACCTCCTTCAATTTCTGTCTTCTGTTTAGCTCTTTTTTGGGCATCATTTTGCAGCCCACAAAGATCTGATTTGGCTGAAATATACTCCCCTCCACTACCCCAAACAATTAGATGAGCTAGCTGAGATTAGCCAGCTCATTAGTGCTTTTTGAAAGGATTTGACAGAAACATCTGGCATTAGGGTGTTAACATGTGGCCGGAGGAAGTAGTAACAAACAGAAACAGTAGAGATTTGATGAGATTTTCTATAGAAATGTTAAACACAAGATGTTTGAGAGCTTCTATCTAAAATGTATTAGCTGCTCAAGAAGTGATATATAACAAAAACACTTGCCCATAGTATTTTCTGTTTATAAAGGTGCCATTACATGCTGGTAGGTATTTGATTTGAATTGACAGTGGTGGAACTGGAGTATTGGTCTTCTGAGATCCTTGGAAGTGGAGATTATTTGTTTATTAATTTTGTACATATTTATTAAAAGCAGTAAATTAAAATAATTACATCTATGGCATTTAATAAAATGAAAAGCCTGGAAGTCTCTCATTTAAAGTCTAATGGAAATATGTTTTGATTTTAGGCTATTCGTGTCACTCATGAATCCAGTGCCCATGAAGGTCAGACTGAGGTATTCATTTTTAAAAAAAAAAATCTTTACTTATAACTACTTTGAATATAATTGAAATGAAAACAATCCTATATTAAAGGTTTACAGTGAAATGGAGATTATTGCTTGGTTTGCAGTATTGTGTCATTAGTGAAAAATCAGGGCACAAAATCAAATTGTGTTGTTGTGGGAGGGAACCAAACTTGAAGCTTGTTTTGGGTTTTTTGTGTTTGTTTTTAAGCTTCTATATAACATGGATGATCTTTTCAAGCTTCACTTCAAAGCAAACAGCTAGTAATAGTACTTTAATAAACTGAGGTTTTCATGTTACAGATTTGTAGGTGAGACTAAGATCCATAGTAATCATACAAGTGGAATGAACATTTTATGACTGTCAGAGAAGTTTTACTTCAGGAAAAGAAATACTTGGTTTACCATTGTGTACAGATTGTGTGCAAATACTAATTCAAATAAATTCTCACTAATATATATTTATAAGCTCTTGTTGCCCAACAGATTGGCTGATATTTAAAAAAACAAACCAAAAAAACCCCTGACCCCACAAACCAACGAAAATCTCAAAAATAAACTTAACATTCAACGTATATCTATTGTAGTCGTGCTAAGACAGTTTTCCATCTTTCTGGTTCAGGTTTCAGTATCTGTTCCACAAAAAAAAGAAAATTGATTAGATTGTTTCTAGCACTGCTTTGTGTGACAAAGAGAGGAACCCTTCTGTGTGTTTGGCTGTGACTCCAGTGGCTCATCCACTTTCTTTTGTTTTGAAGTACAGTAGGTGAGGTTTTTTTCTTCTTATGGTTTATGCAGTGTCTTCTAAACTGCAGGAGAAAAGGATGCAGGAGAAAGCAAAAGCAGACCTTTCTGCTGCCTCTTGCCCCACCATCTGGAAATGAAAATTGAGCGAATTGTTTTAACTATTTCTGTTATAAATACTGAACTTCATTTGTGATATTTTCTTCAAAAAAAATCTCACCACTCTTTCACCACAAATTCAGATTTTGCTTCTTTTTGTAAGTGAGAGATTCTGGAAAGTAGACACTCTTTTCTTTACAAATGAGTCCTTTTTTAGGTCTTCTTGGCAAGCTCAGTAAAAGAGAGAATCTGGAGATTATTCCCACAAAATAATGGGAAAGACAGTGCAAGGGCTCAGTGGTTTCTGAGAGTCTTCATAAAGATTCAGGAAGCATCTAAGTGATGATGGAATCTCCGAATAAGGGACAGTTAACTTTTTGAACTTCCGCAAATTAATTTGTTTTCTGATCAAGATAACCACAATACAAAAGATTAATAATTGTGTGGAAAGATGAAGATTTTTTTTTTAAATGAAAATTTACAAGGTTGTCTTAGCAACCATGTCTAAACACAAATATTGAGTAGGTAGTTTCCTTGCCAAATATTTATTATTCCTTTCTGCATAATTGAATCTGGAAGTTATTCAATATGTGTATTCCTTAGACTGGTAAAAGAACTTTTTCTTATCCTTTTGTTTCAAAACTAGCGATAGTGCAATTGCTGAATATGTGTCCTAGGACCACTTTTCAGAACAGTTCTGATTCATCAACAAAGGAGGGAAGAAATAAACAAGTTTTCTTACTGAAATGTCGAATTGCTTATAGATCCTGTCCTACCAAAGTGTAGTTAAATTGGCAGCAAAGCCTCCACTGTGCTCTGTACAGGAGGAATTGCTTTAATTTAAAGTGCAAAACAAAACAAAATCTGAAACATGAATATGCAGAGAAGTGTAACAGAGTTGAAGTGAGTTTATCTTCTAATCTTTTTCCTTCCAATGGTACATTTTAAATATTGCTGTATACCTCTTCATGTAGTGATGCAGGGGCTGGTGAACTCTATGCCCTTGAAGAAGCTGAAGTTAGCATATGCAGGCCATACAATGATGTTCACTTGTTGTGCAGGTTTAGCACCTGTAGAGCAAGAGAGGAGAATCCCATTCCTCCCACATATCCATTGTTGTTGCAGTTACTTCCCTGAGAACCTAAACTTCCTTTCAGAGTATTTGTCTTCCTATGACTCTTAGGTTTTTGTTCTCCCCTTGCCCTGACCAGTAAGGACATTTGGCATAGAAATCTTTCCTTTGAATAAAGTAGCTTATATAGTTGCTTAATGATAGTAAGAGCTGTAACTTTGCGGGCAAAAAGTCATTTCTTGGTCTCCTACAGAATTAAAGATTAAGAAAATGTGCAGGCCTATCTTTCAGGATGGTTAACTTGACTTGTGTTCTCCCTAAGAGTAGCCTACCTTCTGGGTAGTTCTGTCCCTTAGATGGGTGTTGCATACTGCTGTCCACTTAAGTTCTTCTGAAAGTGTTGCTTAAGCTCAAGGGTGTTAGACAGACTAACTTCCAAAAGCAGGATGTATGGCAGTTGGCCCTGCTGATTTGATTAAGAAACTGTGTAACTGCTCTCAAGATGCTGTTCTTTCCTTCCCCCATCCAAATACACCACCACACCATAGTTCAGTATTATGGGATAAAAGTAAAATTTTCTGGAATCTCAAGATGTGGAAGGTTTAAAAATAGCAAAGAATACAGACAAGTTCTCTTCTGTTTGGTTGGGCTTTTTTTTTTTTTCTGAGCTCTGATTTCTCAGGTCTTTGAGGATTTAGCCTTTAATGCTTCTAAGTAAAACCTTTATTTGTTCATCACTCTCTGACAGTCTCGCTAGGCCATCTCAGTGGCTACTTGTTTTTCACAATAAGCAAGTGGATTTTCTGCTTTTCTTTCGGCTCTGTGTATGTGGGTATTCAAAACCTTGAAATAAAGAAAATCTATCCAGAAATAAAAGGTTAGCAGTAACAGAGTAAAGCAATGCTATCTTTCTAGTGTCTGTATGTTTAATCTGTTCCTTTTGTCCAGTGGATAGGATTTGTCTGTGGTTTAGAATAATCTCTACTCAGATTATACTTTCAAGAGAAGTTATCTTTTTTTAAAAATATATCTGACAAGATATTACTTGTGTAATATTAGTGGACTGCTAGATTCTACAGTCCAGTTAGTGATTGCTGGAAGAGAAGAATTAAGATGATTAGTTTGCTTCAGGGATTTATTATTAATGTGTGAACTATTTAGATGAAGCATTAAGATGAATTGCTAAGCAAATGGATGGAAGCTGAGAGCTATGGAGTATTGTGCCTTGGTCAGTGCTTTAACAGGCTTCCCAAGTTTGATAGCTGGGATTAATTTGCCTAGTTTCAAAACAGAACAAAACAAAAAGGCTATGTTTGTAGCAATTTTATATAACTTCTGATATTGCATTTAAAAATTTACAGGCCATCTATAGACTGGATTAGAACAGAGTATTTTGGGGAAGTTTTTTGTATTTAAAAAAATACAATCTTTTATTCAAGGTTTTAAATTAAGTTTAATGCATTTTCATTTAGCTACTGAAATATTTTTCATTAAAATAGAGAAGTTCTTTGTTCTTTCAGAGAGATTAAATTTTAAGAACAATTAAGCAGTTTCTGCTTTGATAATTCATTTCAGATTATAAATTTAGGTTTACCCTTCAGGCCAGGTTTTGAAGCAGGTTTGATTCAAGGTCTCTGTTAAGACTCCAGGATTCTGTGGCTCCATGGCTCACCTTTTTCCTACAGTAAAGAAAATAAATAGATAAAGTAGTCCTGTGGGGTACGTCTATGTGTAGAAAATGTAGATCTGTTTAAAATTACTTCAGGATTGAGCAGTAATGTCTGGGAGTAATTCCACAGGAGAAGCATGCTGTTGGTTTCAGGGGTTTCATGGGTGGCTTGATTCTGGTCCCATGTTCCAGTAACATAATGAGGGCAATTAATGTAAGACTCCTATAACAGTCTTTCCATTAAACTTTATGGTGCTGAAGCTTACACTTTCTCAAGTGTCAGGTATTTCATATTCAGAGCTGCCAAAAATGGGATCTAGGTCTTCGATCATAAAGCTTCATGGATCTAGCTTGCTCTCCTTTGTCTTTGATAGCTCCTGAAGGGCAGCTGAGACTAGAATAGTTGCCAGTTACTTAAGATCCTCTTTATTCTTTCATGAGTCTTCTGCTGAGCATATACTTTGGTTTATGATACCTAGGATGTCTGAAGATTTGGAAAATATAACCTGCTTCTCTGCAGAACTGCACACACATTTAAGCTGGTTCTTTTATTGTTGCTTCATACTGAGCAGCATATGAGTTTTTCTGTTTGTTTGGTTTGAATTTGTTGTTGTGAGTTTTTTTGTTTTCTTTTTGTTCTTCCTGTGCCTCCTTCTGCAGTTTCTGAACTGCTGAAACCCTGTATAGTACCACATATCTTAACATTTCTGATACTTTCTTATAAAAAACAGACAATAGTTTGTGGATGCTAGAGCATCATCATTACCTGTCTAATATACAGTGATAATGAAGAAGTTATGCCAAATATGAGGGAAGAAAAGATGCAATTAATAGTACCAGTCAGGGTTAGGTTTATATCTAGCTTTTTTGGGGGGTTACTGTCTTGAGTTACTTTCTTTCAAAACAATCCTAGTAATGCTGAGGGGAAATTTTTTTGAAAACAGAAAAACATATTGTTGCATGACAGAGGATTCCAGGTTGAGAGCCTTTTGCTCTAAAAATGGACCTTTAAATTTGGAGAAGAAACTTGTTTTGTATCCTGTGTACTCATTTTCATTAATAATAAAAGGTTTCTGTGTAGTTTTCTGAGAGAATATGAAAGGAGAATAAGAAGGCACCCTTGTTATAGAAATAAAGCAATAGAAATTGTTTAACTTGATTACACAATGATATGCTATGATAGCTTGACAGAAATTTATCCAGGTATAAAGTATTATCTGTATTGAACCTTGAAATAAATGACCTTTTTAATATGTGAATATAATATGATTAACAAGATATTTTTGTTCTGCATTTGTATTAGTGACATCCATATTCACTACTTCACAATTATGCTTCATTACAGCTCAGTTCTACAGTAAGAAAAATGGCAAGCACTACCAGATTAATTACTTTTGAAAAGATTAATTGGCCTTTAGTCAATAAATTACATCTAGAGAATGTTCTGTATTCAATTTCTGCATTTGTGAAGGCTTTGGCATGCTTAACTCTTGTTCAAATACTACTCTGGTGATCGTATATGATTATCTAGCTATATGCGTGTGTGGCTGTTGAAATAATTCTGGATTAGCTACAATACCTTCTGTCTTCCACCGATTTCCCAAACAGCCTTCTGAAATAGCTCATCCTATAGCCTAGTAGGAGCTATTATAGACGTGTTAGAAGCACACTCTTGGGAAGAGACTAGGCTTAGATTAGCTTTTGCTGCTGTGGACAGCAAATACTCAAATAGTTTTAGTGTTAAGCAATTGGCAGGTTGATGTTTGTGCAACATCAAGGTATCATTAACTGCTGAGACATGGCTTTCCAGATCACTTTTTGTTATAAATTTCAAGTGATAGAGTGAACTTTTTATGTCTTGTGGTACTTGCAGCATATGGAACCACTTTCGGTTTTGAGTTTGAAATTTTTTTAGACAGGGGAGTTTTAGCATGGTTTATGCATTACTGCTTAGCAGAATGTGATTTGTGGTCTTTCAGAAGTTTACTTCTTTAAATGTTATTACAGCATAGCTCAAAATAATGTTTCAATCAAGCAAATAAATACAAGTAAAATGGCTCCTTGAAATACCTGTGTTACATATTGGTAGGAGAACAGTAAGAGCTTTTGGTTTTGTTCATAACCTAAATTCTTAGGAGAAAATTAGGAGCTCTCAAATTCCTGTTTTTTCTTTCCTCTTCCCTAGAGGCTATTGAGAATGTCCAACTAAATGAATTTCAGCCTGCAGTGTTTCAGTAACTAGTTGTGATGGAGAAGAGAACAGAACTGGAATATAAAATCTATCAACTATTTTTGGGAGCACAGCAAATACTGTCTTTATTTCTGTAATTCCTCTTGTTTGGTTTAGTTTTTTAGTACACTTCATACATCTGTTTATTTACCAGTTGACAGCTGTCAATGAACTAACTAGCAGCTGTGGCTACTAGAACTAGAATGTTGGGCTAACAGAGACTCAGAACTGAGCAGACTAAGGTGCTGCACCTGAGCTGCCACTCCAAATGAAAACAACATTCTTACATCTCATTAGATCGCTATCAAAAATATTGATGGTGGAAAAATTAGCCTTTGAAAATCAAATTTGGTGTTTGTCAGTATAAAAGTCACAAGTAAGAACTGCTCTCAGATGTTCATAAAAAAATGAAATAGCTGTGCGCATCAGAGTGTTTACTTAGATAAACTTTTTGTTCACAAGTATGCTCAGGAATATTTTTAACGTGAATTGAAGTTGTCAGCCGCTAAAAGCTACTGCAGCTTGATTTCTTCCTTAGCTCAAACCATAACTGAAAACTGTAGTCTGTAAACTGGTTTAGTGTGCTTTGAGAATCATAATCTTGCTTGGAATGCAGTAAGTTAGACTTTGATCACAGTAATAGTCGTTAACGTTGGCAAGAACTAAGTAAGAGTCAATGCACTCTGTTCTCAGCTGCTATAAAACTTGAACTTTCAAAGATCTCTGGTTCCCTGGGGCATTACAATTTATTGTTAGAGAAGAAACATAAAGGAGCTTCCCTTTTGCTCTTGCCAAGAACATATTTATTAAATAGCCCATATTCCTCAGTGTTTCTTCTGAATAGTCTTGTAAAGAAACATTTGCATCTTGGGGAAAATATAAAATCAATTATATAACTGTTTCTAAGATTATTTTTGTTTAGGTTAGCATTACAGAACAACCATCCAATGTCTCTTGTAAAGACAATGAAGTTGCCTAAAAATTTAGCTGTAGTTTTTTATCTTTTACAGCCTGCGCAGTAGAAATATAAAAATGATCTTACTAGAATCATGTGAATGTTGTGGAAATGACACTTGGTTAGTCTTTGACTCATTGCATTGCCCTGTTACTTAACATCTCGGTGTTTCAGAGAAATGTCAATCTGATTTCTATACTGAGCAATTAACTAGTAGGATATTAATGCAGTGTTGCTCTGAATTGTTATTCTGAGTCTTATGATTAACGGCAAAATCTATCTGAAGGTTCTCTGAGTCCTAGGATGAAGCATAACTATAGAGGATATTCGCACCCATAAAGCAGCTCATGAATTCAAATAACAATTACATAACAAATAAATAACAAGTGAAAGTAACAAAATGTTTCTACAGTTTTGCATCCAACATCTCTACCAACCAACAGCCATAAGTTGTTTTTTTTTGTTGTTGCTGTTTGTTTGTTCTGTCTCTCCAAACCATAATGCTTCCAGTGCTATTCTTGCACTATCGAAGAGACAGTAAGCAGCAGGCTCTAGCCATGTGTTTGCTCAGTGACATTTTAAGAGGCTTATCATGTCAGGTGATGGTTGAGTTCAACCTCTTTTTCCTCAGGTAGAAGAGAAACTGATTTGGCTTTCTGTTTGTTTTTTTTTCTTTATCCAACCACTAATTTAGGAGAAAAAATTATAAGAACTGCAGTCCTTAAGACTGACAACACTTTATCAATACAGCTGAACCTAGATAGCGGGCTAAAACTGCTCAGAGAATTGATGTTGCATCAACCAACTTTGCTGAAGGAAGCTCTTTAAAAATAGGGTAATTGGTTGTGCAGCAGTGCTGTTCAATTTATTTAAGAAAAAGTATCTTACGGAGGAAGAACTATTCAAAAAAATCCAGTTAATTAAGGTTTTGCAGAGCTCCCTAACCTTTGGAATTTTCTTTTTTGTAATTCTACTAATTTTTGATCACAGAAGTCACCATTGTGATAATCTAGCTTGACTTTTGCCTAACATAGGTCATAGAACTTCAATTTAGGTCTTCAGAGAGAGATAATTTATCCCTAATTTTGGAAAGATTTTTTTCGGGTGCTCTGATCTCACCATTTTTCTCATCTTTAAGCTCTGTCTTTACCCATATGCCTTGCAAAGTACTACTCTTGGGATACTGTCCATCATTAATCATGGATTAAACTGCCATGGGTAATACTGTAAAGATCTTCTTTTTACCAGCTGCAGAAACACTAAATAAACATATTGATGCAGAAGTTGATCAGCTAACAGATAATAATTATAATGTTGAGAAAACAAGCAGATCTGTGAGGAGTGGAGTTTATGAACCTTAACTTCCTAAGAATTTGCATGTTCTCTAGGCTTCTGCTGCATGTAAGGAGTTCCAATTAGGATCAAGGCTTTTCTTGCAGTTGAAATATTCATAATGCCTTTCGTTTGCAGAAATTCTGAGGTATACTGCTGGAGATAAGCTCATGAAGCAGCTTGTACCTGTGCAGAATACTTTGTCAGGCCCCTCTTCCCTCTCTGGTTACTTATAAAAGTTTGGAGGAACTTAATATCTCTCAAGATTTCACCACCACCACTAAAACAGACTTGAAATGCTCTTAAAAGTGTAAGAACACTTGTGAGGGAAGGAGGCAGAAGAGGATTTTTTCAGACAGTGTGATACATGGATTTAATTTGCATGTAAAAAATCCCCAAGCACTAAGGATAATGACTTCTAAGGAAGAAAAACACTATTACACTCTCAACTGTAATACACACCCTTTAAAACATTGTGTTTAATTCAATAAGGAGCAATTACTTCAGCAAAACAAAAAAAGCCTCAAAAGGTAGTGGGGAAAAATGATAGATATTAAGTACATCCTCACTGAATATAATCTTAAAGCTATAATAACTCTTACATTGCCCATTTGACTGGAAGAGTTGCATTTTTTATTGTCACTTCAACCTTTTCCCATCTCTACTGCAGGACTTACAGTACAGAACTGTACAGTGAGACCACAGACATGTAGTTTAGTAGGAGATATTGCAGACTCATGGACCAACTCAACTAAGCAGATACAGAACATGTGGCAGGGCCTCTGATCCCAGACTTGTTCAAAGACCAGGACTAAAAGAGTTGTATCTCCTTCTGTTTCCTAGGTTTCCAGTGATATTGGTATATGCAGTTAAAGCTCATTTGATCTAAGTTCTAGTGCAACTAGTATTTCTTTCTACACAGTGACAGAACCTCAAAGTGGAGGAAAGAAAATCCCCGGTTCCAGTGTAGTTGTCAGCTGCTAGACAGGGAAACTTCCTTAGAAGAAGGTGGCATAGACTTGAACTTTCCACTGAGAGAATACCAGGAACTTCACAATAGCAAGTTAATCAGTAATAAAGTATTTCTTCTTAGAAAGAAATGGTCATACAGTACCAGGTACTGCTTTGTCCTGTCAGGTCTTCAGTGCATTAGATGCGGACTTGAGATACTTTGCTGGATGAGGTTTCCCAAACAAGATGAGCAGACAGGTCCCTGTTTCTAGAGCCTGACAGGTTTGAGCATCAGCCAAGTCATGAGCTACTCAGTGCTATCAGACTTCTGCACTTTTAGGTATGTGCAAAAGCTCCTGGTGCCTGATGAAGATGATAGATGTTTTCTTTTGATCTTAGATTTAATGGCTCTAAACTTTAATAACAGCTATATATAGGACTGAGTTTTGGACTGGGGTAGATGATAATTGCCTGAATATTTTTTTGGACCTTCCACAAAGCTTTTAACTTATTTGTAATGGAATTTTTTAATTATTTTTTTCATTACAAACCATAAACAATGTGCTTATTGGTTTGCATGACAATAACAGTAAATTCTATTTCAGGAGTTTTGTTTTACCACTTCAGATATTTGACCTACAATTTTCAGCACAGAAATATACTCCTGTGATCTTTTCATCTTGTGAAGTTGGTCTAATTCTCTCTTCTCCGCAGTTTCTAGCTGTTAATAAGTCTTGTTTGAACAGAGTGTCTGAAGCTATGGTTTGTTTCCAACATTTTTAAATTAAATGTGAAATATATGACTTTGTGTCCTTTGTTTAGAGATGTGTATGTAACTTTAATTCCATATTAATGTTGTCATGTAATTCTATTTTGATTTTTTTTTTTAATATTTAGTTGAAAACAATGTCAGTTGATAAAGCTTAATTTGTGCTTCTTATTAAAGCAATGCATGGAAGTTTGTAGTTTTTGCATCCTTGTTAAATAGACAATATTAGCTTTGCTTTTCCGGATCTCCTATATACTGTCTGTCGAAATGTCACTCTTAGAAATGGAAAAGTATATTTTCAGTGGGGAGGAAGTTTCTATTTGTCTTGGTTAGTCTCACTAGAGGATCCACTAGTATGGGAAATAAAGGATAAAAATATTCAGTGAATAGAATTTAAGATGTGTACAAAATAAGAAACCTAGAAATAAGACCTAGATATTAAAATAATAGTTGCCTTAAACTGCATTCTAGGTTGTAAATTCACTTTTGAGAACTTAAAGTATTTTCTGGTCTCCTTACATTCAAGCTTTCTATATTCTGATGGTCCCTGTACTATTAAACAAATATTAAATGTGGTATTGTTCAAAGTCTTGTTAGTGATTTCATTGTAATTATACTAGGAGTGCTAAAAGTTAGTGTTTTTTTCAGAGCTAAAGTATACAGCTCCAGTCAATGGAACACATCAAAGCCAGAGTAAACTCCTACTCTCAAAACATTTTTGTCAGTTCATTTTATTTTTAACCATTTCTAAGTGAATGGTTATTATACTGCAGATTCTGGGAAGACTAACAATCTTGTCTGATTTGATAGCAGTAGCTTACAAGTTGTCAAACATAATGTAGTGTGTCTTGCCTTTTATCATGAAGTGTCTAGTCAGCAAAGCTATTCAATTTCTGCCCCACAGCAGGTTCTAATCTCACAGGTTCCTCCCTCCATAGGGAGGTCTGTGGACTGGAAGGACTTCTAGGAACAGTGTTTTATCAGTTCTCTTTTGAAATTTTCTGAGGCAAGCTGAGAATAAACTGTTTTTAAAGCCATCTGATACATTATCTAAATGTAAAAGGTCTCATTTTAAATTCAAGTGAGGAATTTTTTAAAAATCCAATCAGTATTACAGGTAGACTATAATAGTCATTATAGTCTTGTAAGCTTCTCTGACCTGTACAAGTATTGTCATTGTTAAATTCCTCTTTCCTCATATAGTTACATTTTTGGGTTGGAAGTTTTCTGGTTTTGTCCTCTTTTATGTGGAGCTGCTAAGATTTAGTTGTGGATCAGAATGCTTGAAAATCAGAAGCTAATCAGAAAAAACAATAACACAACAATAGAAACCCAAACCTGTGGAAAACTTTATTCTCTGGACAGATTATGAGACTTGATAGTACTCCATGCCTATCTTTGAGCTCTACAATTTCTACTGTACTTGATACTTGGTCTTCATGAAGAATTCCTGTCCCCATCTTTGTTCTTTAAGATCAACAATATTGCATCAGAAAGAACCAATTCATTGTCCCACTCTTGACAGGAAAAGGAAAAAATAGTATTGAACAGGAAAGATTATTATTTTTTTTTTCAAAAATAATACAAAGAAAGTAAATGATTTTTACTGGCACTTACGCATTGATTAAAAATAGTGAAAATAGGTTTTTTTTCAGAGAAGCTATCTAATGTTCAGTTTTTGAAGTCTTACTAGAATGATTCCATTGATGCGGGACATAACTTAAGGAATTGCAGTTTCTATTTACTGGCATAACTCTAATGGGTTCACAAGCAGCTGGCAGGTCTCAGTGCAGATAACTAGGGTATCGTTGATGAGTAAGTATGTTTGCTAGTTACTTCTATCAGTGACATGGAATACAACATAAAAATACACCCCAAAATTTACAAGCAGTGTAAAAAGATCAAGAAATATTAAAGCACAAGACACACAGTACAATCTGGATTGCCCTTTAGGTTAGCTTCAACCAAAGGAGTATTTTTTTGAGGGTGAATAAAAGCTGTGTAATTAGCACAAAAGGTAAAGTTTATTTCCTGACAGAAGGCGAGGGGTTCTCTGAAAAACTGAAGATGACATTGGGGATTCTTGTATGTGCCAAGAGGAGAAAGTAATGGTGGATGACAACTGAAGGTGAGCCCCTGGTTTCACATCATGCCCAGATGAACTACTGTAACCCATGTTTATATTGTCATTAAGCAGGACTACAAAGGTTGCCTGTTTATTTATCGCTAATGTATTTAGTAAAGTGTATGAATGTATTACTTACTGTCTCTCTAGCTATAGACAGGATTGATTGAAATTCTGCTTTGTTCTGATTTGTTTCAGTAGTGAAACGATTGTATTGTTAAACTTGACTGGTTGGTTTTGTTCTGTGAGTATGCTTTAATCCAAACAAAACTTGAAAATGATTGGTCCTGTGGCCTATGCGAGACAAAGATCAAAACTAAATCATCACAATGGTCCTTTCTGGTCTTAATATATTTACTATAACCTTGTCAGTTGCAACTGAGACTCTTTTTTTAATACTTCTGTGGTCTTTCTTCTAATAGTAACAATTTGAATGGTTTAACATAGTCCTACTGCTTCCACGGATACTAAAGGGACCCTGAGTGTTAATGGCAATACTGCCACTGGCCTGCTATTTTAGAAGAATAGGTGAAAAACTTAGGAAGTTGCATACCTCATGACGGTAAGCTTCCCTTTTCCTTTGCTTTCCTTTTACATTAGGCGTGGAAACTCTGGGTTCTTCTGCGGTAGTCACTTGATTAATTTTAAATGACAGAGTAGCACAACCTAGCTTTCCCAAATTACCAAAGAACTGTTGCTTACATTAGACAAAACTGATCACTCTGTGTTCTCAACTATTCCTTCCATGAGATGATACTTAAATCTCCTCCTTCCTCACTTTCAAACAGTGTATCTCTTGAATGAGTCAGTTAACTTGTGTTCATGTTATGAAGTTCACTGGGTGTGAATAACCTCTAGCTTATCTGGTGACAAACTTAAGATTTGAAGTGTGTCTTTGCTTATTTTCATTGTCCTTTTGTCTTCTCATTCAAATTCAACACATTCTTGATTATTATCTGTGTGATTTGATCAGTTAAAGGACAGCGTAATAAATAGTGGACATCTTTGCAGTTGCCTTTTTAGGTATGTTACTTCCAGTTTAAGTGGGCTAAGTATGTTCTTTTTTAATGTTTATGTAGTCGTCATCGTCCTCGCTGTCTTCACCACCATCCTCATCGCAGCCTCAGGTTAGCCACAGCAGAACGAAGGCTTCACCATTGTGTCACTCTGCATCCCTCTCCTGGGCCAAACGTAATCATGTAGGTCCTGCAAAGGCTACCAGTCCGTCAATCCGTCTTCGTCGTTGGCGGCCCTTGATACGCCTTCCATCTGTTGGGCTTCATTCTGTTGTAAGTGTAGTCCATCTTCAGTCTTTTCTTACTCTGACACAACTGGCCTTCTGCTGTGTAACTTCAATCTTCAAGACATCATTTTTTGTTGGGGTCTTTTCTCAACCATTCTTAGGATTTCTTTCTTCCTTTTCTTTTTCTTTCCCCCATATCGGGCAGCAAAAGTCATCATTCCATTCTTTGCTGTCCAAGTATTTTTGATTCAATACATGAGCCAAATCATTTTCAAAGCATAGATGAAGTTTGCCCTTCATAAAGTGGCTTTTTTTTTTTTTCCATAGGCTCCACATCCAGCCTCTTCTTTTCACCTCATCTTCATGATCTTTCATTTGGATATGCTAAACCAAGGGGCTTCTAATTCTTTGTCACATCATATTATTTCTTCTCTGTTTGAGACCAGGTTTATGTTTTCATATCCTAAACCTAGTCTCCTTTTCTTTCATTCTAGGTCTTGCTTAATGGTCCCTGGGTATTTCAGTTAAGGTGAAATGTTTCCTGTAATCCCAAGGGGCTGGCTTACTTTCTTAATTGACATCTGTTTCCTTATCCACTTTGTAGACATACATTCTAGTTGAAGACATTCTAACAAGAAAAGCTTATCGTCATGTATCATACTTGAGCATTTTTCCTTCTTCACTCACAGGGAAAAAAATATATCTTTAAAATGTAGGAAAAATTTTACATGCCCAGAATAGCCAGTATTTCTAAACTGTCCTATGACCACCATCAGAAAAACTAAACTGAACAAGTGGTTTAGTGGTATTTCATCCAGCTTTTAAGGAGTGATCACACTTCTCGTACAAAAAAAACCCCACTTGATATGTTGAAGTGAATGGTCGTAAATGCAAAACTGGGACAGTGATTTTAGTTTTATCATTCTTTGATAGTGACTACATTTCACCTGTGTTATAGAAATTCTTATTTGAGCTATATGGATATCTTTTCTCAGGTGAAATAACTATTCTGACCATGGTTCAAATTTCCTTTTTCATACCATTCTGTCTTTCCAGATATGGAAATCCTTCTTAATGTTTTATTGCTATTAAAAATTAGTGTCCAAATGCTTCTACTTCTTCATAGCTTTAATATTTTTATCCAGATAAGTATCTCAAGATGAGACTTTTTCCCAGATTCCTTTTTCTTTGTGTGAGTAATAATTAAGTATCTAGCACTCTCATAATCGTCAGAACTATGGAACATTCTTGATGTTATCATTTGGACCTAGTCAAATACCTTGGGATGTGATGAGGTGTGGAGTTTAGCACAGAGTTAAATTCTCAAGAAAGCATCTCTCTTCATTTAATATTTATTCCATTAACATTGGCAAACCTATGACATTTTATCTGGGGACTTTTTTTTTTAGCAAAACTTGGAAAACTCTGTGTCATACTTCTGTAATTGAAACTGAGATCTTGTATGAATTTGACCTATATAAGCTTGCTGTTAACAAAAGACTTATTGAGGACGACTTGAGCTTGAGTGTGCCTGACTAGAACAAAAGCACTAATTGACCATGAGTTTACTTCAATGCTGAATAAACCATGATTTTTCCAAGGATTGTCATTACAGTATAATCCTTTGGGATTACACTAGAAAGCCACTGTTGGCAAGTTGAGAGTTCCGTTTACTTCAGAAAATTTCTAAAACCAACTCTTCATCCACAAGCAATGAGCATTTGCTTTGAAAATATTAAAAGAAAAAGTTTTAAAAGTGGCCTTCAATAAAACTCTGTGTGGCAAAACAGAAGTTTGCCACTAAAAATAGTTTTAAAATATTACTCATTAACTCCCCTCAGATCCTGGCTGTCTTCATCTGACAGATTAAAATTTTAAGTCATGTATGCAAAGATTTATCACTGAATACAGTATAGTCTAATGTTTATTGGTAACTAAAATGTTGTTCTTGTGTCTTGTATAACATACTTTTCCAAAAAGATGCAAGAACACACAAACTGTATGTAAATTAGTTTAATATGCAAAAAAACCCAGACAGCACTTTGGACACTGAAGTTGTCTCTATTGGCTTGATAATAAATACTATCTTGTCCTTCAAGCTTTGTCCTGTCAGTGCCTGTCAACAAGTATTACTAATATAACTCTGATCATTCTACTAGATGTACAAAGAGGCTGAATTGGTCTCAGTGTTGTATGAAAGTGCTCTAATATTGCTTTTGTTAAGAAATCTGTGCACTTTAAGGAAGAGGGGAAACATCCTATGTAATGTGTTAAAATGGAGTTGAACTTTCTTGTAATTCGAAGTACATTTCTGTTACTTAAACACTGACAGACAGAAAATAGATTGTTTCAAAATTAAGAGAGTCTTAATGATGGGAGACCATATTTATGTTCCCTAAATAAAACCACTTTCCTTACATGAAAACTTTCCTTGACTTCTGTTTAACTTTGGCTGGCCACGAGGTGCCCACCAAGCCACTTTATCACTCTCCTCCTCAGCAGGATGGGGGGTGGAGAAACTAAGATGTAAAAATCCCTTGTGGGTCATGATCAAGGCAGTTTATTAAAGCAAAAGAAAGCAGAAACAAAGGAAAACAAAAGATTTTGTTTCTACAACCTATCAGGAGGTGATATANAAGCCACTTTATCACTCTCCTCCTCAGCAGGACGGGGGGTGGAGAAAATAAGATGTAAAAAAGATTTCGTTTCTACAACCTATCAGGAGGTGATATTCAGCCACTTCCCAGGAAATAGGTCTTCAGTAGGCATAGTGGTTGCTCTGGAAGACAAATGTCATAACAAGTGTGCCCCCTTGCCTTTCTCTTAGGGGAAAATGGAGAGACAGCATTGATGCTGCTGCTCAGCAGTAATCACAACACTGGTGTGTTATCAACACCACTCTGGTTACCAGTACAAAGCACAGCACTGTGAGGGCTGCTGTGGGGAAAATTAACTCCATCTCAGCCATGCCCAATACAGCTTTTTAGAGTAGATCTCCAGATAACATAAAAAAATAAATTTAAAAATAGTGTCCTGAAATGTTCTATGAAAACCAGGTAAATTGCAGTAGATGGCAATTATTTAAGCTATAGGTAACAACAGTCCGTTAGTAATGCTGACTTTTCTTCAGTCCTTGTCATGATCTCTTATTTTTCCAGCTCATCTGTTCTTTTAAGTTTAGTGTTGCTGCTTGCCTTAGGATTATTTTGCTGCTTTTTGTATGTCAAGTTAATCTCCGAATTTTTCTTTCTTTCCTACACTTCTCAAGTCGGAAAACATGCTCTTTGTTTTCTCCCATTTACTTTCTGTGTCAGGCTAATACTCCTCTTCTTTAAAAAAAAACAAAACAACAAAACACAAAACCAAAAGAAATACTTATTTAGAGCAGCATACCACTGAATAATCTCTCTTGCTTATGGATCTAAAGAGATATTTGTGTTTGTATAAATGTTCTGTATTCAGATACTCCGGTCACTAATAGAGCTCATCTCTGAATTTCACCTTCTTGCTTGACATCCTCTCATTCAAAATCGGATGCTACTGACCTGCATCTTAGGATTGTGCCTCACCTGACACTTGCATCTTGTAGCTATAGTTGGGGTCACAGAGGTAATAACCTTGATACAGCTTGTCTACCATGACAGCATGATCAAAAAATACATAAAGCTTAGCAAAGGAACTTTGTATCCATTCTTGGGTCAACATTTAAGACCTCAGCACCTTTCTTACAGAAATTCTTTTTCATTGTTCTGGACAAGAATTCAAACCGTACGTAATATTTCTCGTGTAAACTTCATTTTTTAATGTTTTTCTTTGTCTTCTTATAACTCCTCGTGAGTGAAATTGTATAGTTAAACGCCTGAAGATTTTTCTTCTCTTAGACTTCAGTTACTTTTGTCATGATCTTTCAATTGGATGCATCTCAAACTTTTTATTCCTCAAGGTTCTGCAGAATGATCTTTTCCTTATCAGTCTTTACTGCTCTTCTTCCAGAACTTGACAGATTCTTGATGCCAATTTCTTAACACAAGTGGTGTTTTTTACCTTCCTAGCCACTACCTGTAATGCAAAGCACTCTAGTACTTCTTCCTTCACTTCTTTCTCTCAAAAGCTAGTGTAAGGAAATAATAAAAATATAAGATAGAAGTTGCCTGAAACATTATGTAACATTGAACCTCTTTTTATAATGTAGTCTTTCATAAATAAATTTTAAGCAGGACATGATAAGGACTTGTTCAGTAGGTCTGTGAGAGCAAGACAAAGTGTTTTTTGGGGTTTTCTTTTTGTTTGTTGGTTGTTTTTTTTTTACCCAGTTATGTGCTTGTCCCAGATATGCAGTTTTGAGCAAAAGAAACCAGTTGCACATCAAAACTGAACTGTTTTGTTAGCAACATTTGAAGATCAAAATATTTCAAATACATGAAAACTGAATGCTGACTTTTGAATTGGGATAATGGTCTAAATGCATTAGCAAGAATAACTGTGTAGGTGATGAAATATACTTTATTAGACCAACTGCTATGATTGGGCAAGCAGTGATATAGGAGTGTACCACTGAGTTTCTGAAGGTTAGTGCAATAACAAAAAAGAAGACTGCTCTAGTTCATGAGGCAAGGACGGCATGCAGAGGTGAAAGGTAAAATCAAGTAATTTCTCAGTGTGACAAGAGGGAGTAGGAGGGGTTGTCATTTATATAGTAAAATCTTTGGGAAGTGCCATTTTAAAGTTCCTGATTGGAAATCTGCTAGTGAAGAACAGAGGAAGAAATGTAGAGATGCTGTTGCAATAACATGAACTAACGGGTACTGACCTGAGACAAGTCAAAATTGACTTCTCACAGCAGTCAGCAATTGTTTACTATTTCATTTGAGCATCCAAGTTGGCAGAAAAGGAAGTCAAATCCCCTGACAAAATGATACTTTAGGTGCTTTTAAAATGATATCCAAGATTAGAGGACACAACAACTTTGGCTGTCACTTTTATATGTGAGACTGGGTATTCATGAAGATATACTCTATTACTATCATTGAGCATTATCTCAGTACCTTGAGAACAAATTACAGCTGAGATGTTCTCAGAACCACCACTTTGAGCACTCAACTTTTTGCATTTTCAAATCAGTTTTGTGTCTGCTGATCATTATTTTTCATGGTTTGGTTTTTTTGTCATTTTTGTTTTGGTTTGGTTTGGTTTTTTCCATTTGAAGAGGTAAATTGAAAAAGTGATGTGCACTAACTCATACTACCAAAACTCTTCTTACACTAAGGTTGAAACAATAACAGAAGCTTCTGTAAGCTACCCAAGATGCTGGTATTTGTCTTCTTTTTGACTGTTCTGGAAGGGAAAGAAATATAAATTTTATTTATTGTATGCTACAGCTCTTTGGAAGACTTGAAAAGTGAGTCTTGAATCTCATAGGTTAGTGCCAAATCCTGATTTGACAATCATCTTATTTATACTTCTGTGGTTTTGTCCTTCCTTGTGGTTCATACCTGTGGTCATTCAAATCTGCTGTCTCCTTTTGCACATTGAGAGGACTTCTAAGTGAAAAAATATAAAGGAACAACTGGAGTGATGTTCATATTGCTGTGATCTTTGACAACAAGAGTAATCAAGAGAAAATCCTCTGTAATTGTTCTGAAAATTTTATTTATTGATGAACATGCAGGCAGACTTCTTAAAGCTACATTCCCTTGTTCTTTTATGCATTCACACAGACTGTTTATTAAAAGCTAAAAATTTGGCCAAATGTTTAGCTTTTCAAGGAGACCACAAAAGACATCTCCCTGAAGCTGACATTCCTTCTTTCCATTCCCATGAAATTTAAAATCTTAAACACTGGTAAGTGTTAGAATTTCTAGAGCTTCCCAGTGAAGTAGAAATTGGCCTGACTAGGTGTCTTCTCATGTGTGTGTCTGCACACACACATGTGCAATGTATGTCTTTTTTTTTCCCACTAAGGAGGAGTGGGGAGATTTTGAATCAGATTTATTACAATGGGAAAGTTTAATCCAGTTACTTGTTTGCCTAAGTCATAAGCAACATATTTGTGTAATATTAAGTTTTAGGACATCTTGACTGTTCAGACCCTATAGTTTCTCTGTGTGTATGATTATGCAAATCATTATAAAAAAATATTGAAATCCTGATTTTTCAAGGAAGATAAAGAGCAACTTTGTAGTAAATTTACAACTATCAACACTGGATGAAAAGAATTCACAAGGGAAGAAAACTGTGTTAGAATGTGTGGTAGAAACTTTAATAACGGCGTGGCACTTTTGTTCTCTCTCTGGGGTTTAGGAATTAAAAATGTAAGAACATTTATGGGTTGTGGCAATAGGAAAATGAAAGTACATTATTTAGATGAGGCATGTACAAAAATGAGCAGGATTCTATGAGAGTCTGTCTTCAAGTAAGCTGTATGAAAAGATCATACTTTTTTGATGGTTTCCCTACCTATCTTCTAGCTGTAGAAGATATGTAGACTCAGCATTCCAAGCATGCAAAGTATGCCTTTCTACAGAAAAGGTGTTTATTAGAAGCTGGCAAAGAACACAGCCCTCAGAATAGTCAAATGGACAACTATATTTTGTTCTAAATGTGATGAAAACCAAATCCTGAACATCTCTAAGTCCTCTGAAATAGTGGTACTTTGAGCTCTTCCAGTTAATGTCAATTTAAGGCCAGGTAGCCTGTGTTCAGATGCAAGCTTTTAAATGCTAAGCCATTTCCTTCCTAAAGTGAGGCTAACTGGTAGTGGTCTTTCCCCTAACTCCAAAATTCCTTAAGCCCAGGTTTCCCAGTTGGTAGGTTTAACTGATAAGTGAACAGCTGTGAAGTCATATGTCTACAAATGGAGTTAGGTGGCAATGTGTGATTTGGCAAGGACTCTCAGCAGCTTTGCCTGCCTGCACACTTTTGCAGCACTACAGTTTAGATGCCTGTAAAAAGTTGGTTGACTGATGGGAATGACAACAAGTTGCTATTGGTTGTCAGCTACCATCTTGTGTGATTTCCAGGAAGTTAAAGAAGCCTGTGGTCCTTGGAAGTTTACAGCTGAGGAAGCCAAACTCTTGAGGCTACTTGTTTTTCTAAGCCCTGGCTCTACTTGGGCTTCTGTAAAACAAAATTCTCAAAGGAAGTACACTTATGCCATAGGGGAGAAAGACTTCTTGGAGTTCTTGTGGGAAGATTCTTTCCTCTCTTTGATAGCTGCCTCATCTTCAGTGGCAGGAATACTCTTTCTCCATTTTAGGCCCTCTGAAACAGAGATGAAATGGGGTATTTATGCCTTTCACACTTAACTGGCTAACAGCAGTTACAAGATGGAAGAAAACTGCATGAAATATATCTTCACAGAAGTCAGATTCTTGATAATTTAAGAAAAAAGACCCCCCTTTTTTTTTTCCCCCAAGCAGTGTCATCTTAAATTGTGGATCAAGGCTTAGATGTGGAGTGGACAGATTGATGAGGAAATAAGACTCTGTGTTGCTATTGAACACAACAGTGGTGATGCACCTTTGGCTTACGAGTTCAAAACCCACTGCTTAGTGGATGCTGGAAATGTGTGCTGGCAGAGTACCATGATGTGCATACCCTGTTTTATTCTGAACAAGCTTTTGCCTGCTGTAGTTGGCACCACAATACTGGACTAGATAGATCTTTCCCAACTATAACCATTTTTTATGTCATGTCACTTGATGCTGTCACTGCGCTTCAGTCCTTTCTCAATATGATGCCACAGTGAAATTTCAGTCTAGCCACCTCTAGTTATTGTCCTTCCCTGCCACGTAAGGTGTAAACTATTTCTTTTGACTGTCTGTGAGGAAGAGGTTAACTCTACTACATGTGGCTTTTGAGGGGGAAAGATTATTTTGACCAAGTGAATGTTTTCAGTTTTAAAATACTGCAGGTTCAGAGTTCAGCACTGCATCACTTTGTTATGGGAGATAGGTTAGTGAAAGATTTACTATTTATATCAATAGTGGTTTTTAATGTTAATGTATTTGAGCTGCTGCTGCTTACTATTCCATAATGAAAAGATAAAGCTTTCATATAGAGCTATAATTGGAAATACTTCCAGATAAATTACTGAAAGGACTCTTAGTGATCTGTGCATTGCAGAAAGCTTCTTTTGTATTCCAAAACGTTCTGCAGTGTGACTTCTGCCACTCTGTATAGATCCAGAATGTGCTTCTCACTTGTGATTTCTTTTGGCCGGGTGTTTTGCATTATATGTTCTCATTAATCAAATTGTGGTAAGAGTTTTTGTGAACACAACTTCTTTTTGTTTTGTTTTGTCTTGCAGGCACCAAGTATAGATGAAAAAGTAGATCTTCACTTTATTGCATTAGTTAATGTAGGTGGTCATCTCTATGAATTGGGTAAGAACATTTATCTGCTCTCACTTTTTGTTTGAAACAAATACGAGTAGTAATGTTAACTAGCAATGTTTGAGAGAGATGTAGGGCTTAAGTTCTTTTCAACTGCATCACAGGGTCCCGGAGGTTCTGTTAAACAAATGCAGCCTTCTTCCTATTGTTTTTTTGGATTCTCCATCCCTCAGCTCCCTCCTACTCAGATAAAATGGTACTGAATACTAGACTGCTTCTGAAATTCCTTTATGATTTACAAGGACAGGAAGCAATAAAGAATTGATTGAACAGTCAAAGTTTCAGAGAGGAAAGTTCTGAATTGCTTGTGGAATTAATAAATTAACTGTATGCCACTTTAGAAGTGTTAGCGGTATTATTAACTAGCGTGATACAGTTTAAACTGAAATTATGTAGTCAGGATACTAGCAGATACTAATATTCTGCAACTTGTTATAGGCTGATATTTTCCTACTTTTTTGTGGTCACTAGACAGTTAACTGTGGAACAGTAGTCTCTGTTTTCTGAATTACAGCTATTTTTTTCCTTGTTCAGATTGTGTAGCACCAAGTTCTGCTCAGATATTCTCTAATGACTTCGACCTTAAAACACGTTGCTGGGCAGCTAGGTTCTGCTGCAGGCACTTCAGAAAACTAGCAAGTAGATCAGGATTTCAAAACTGCAAGTCACTGGTCTTTCCTAATACAATTTTTGCAGTATTTTATTGTGAGAATTAAGAAATGCCCTTAACAGGTGCCAACTAAACATAACCTGGGCATGAGTTTTATATAAGTGCTTATGTTAATGTTAAGTTGATCTAAGGGATATTATCAGTGCTAAATCATGAATAAAGGCACACAGTTCTGTATTTTTATGATCCTGTATGTCTGTCAGTGAACTGGATCAAATAGTGAGGCAAATACTGTAGGATGCAATGTAAATATTTTATGAATGTTTAAAAAAAAACAAAAAGAGAGAAGCATTTAGCTCCACTGTATAGTGGAATGCCAATATTGCTATTTCCTTTGTTCTTAAAATAACTTCCTGTATCAGCAGAAGAAAGCAAAAAATACATAGAAGTAGGAAAGCACGAGAAGGTTTTTCAATTGTTTCACTGGCTTTGGTCACTGTGGCCAGCATGTGGGCTTTGGCAGGCAGAAAATGCTAAGGAAGCATATGGATGTTAAATGCTTATGATGTTTTTGCCATAAAAAATACATTATTTATAGGCACATGAAATTAAAATGCTGTTCTGCCAAGATGTATGGGGAAAAAAATGGAATTAAACATAGCTTGAAATAGTACAGTTCTGTTTCCCTGGCACGTTCTGAGGGTTTAGCATTGTGTATCTTCAATCACGGTTTTTACAATAGTGAACAACCTCTTGTTCATGTAAATCCAAAAATTTTCTAACATCAAATCTATTTTTAGTTATGGAAAATGTAGTTTGGAAGTGGAAGTATTGTCAACTTATCTTTGAAGAGGGACAAGTCTTTAAAAGGAAATTTGGTCTAGCAAATATTTAGGATATCCTGACATAGATTCTCATAGTTAGCTCTTCATAAGCGACCTAAAATATATTTCTATGAATGAAATTATATTTAAAGTGCTGAGAATGTCAGCATTATTATATTGCAAATGTGAGAAAAAATAATTAACTATAGTAACTGATGAAAGTGCTTAATGCTTAAAGTTACTTGGTTTGTTTATTTATTTAAAATGAGAATAACATTTCAGTTATGTCAAACTCTTCAAACTGGTGGGATTGGTATCCTGTTGTGTCATGGAGCCCCTGATCACAGCTGTCAAAGACCACAGGCATACAGCTGTCTGTCTGGAGAAAACCATTAAGTGTAGTTGAAATTTTTCTTCTGTATTTGGAAAAATGAAGTACTATACCAACACTAAACCAATCACAACTTAGAGCTTTAAAGTTTTCAAATAAAGTATTAAAAAGTATTTCACTGTTTCGATTGTATTTTTTCTTTTAATCTAAAAGACCAGAGAATAGCTAGCTGCATGTGTGATTCTTTTATGAAAAACGAGCTAGCATTTTTTTTTAAGTGAAGAGCAAAAAACCTGTTCAAATAGTTTTAACTGGAAAGATGATGCTTGTCTAATTTTATAAATGTGTTGTTCTGTCCTGCTCTGTGTCTCAACAGATGGGCGCAAGCCATTTCCAATAAACCACGGGGAAACCAGTGACGATTCTTTTTTAGAGGTAGGAATAGAAAACCTTCTTTAATGGTGTTACACAAAATTATAGCTGTTATTTCCACAAAATTTAGAAAAACTATTTATAAAATATCTTTACAGAAGACTTACTGTATTTGTGGTTGGTTAAGGAATAGAGAGTGTGGGATGGTGAAACAAAGTTAGGTTTACTCAGTTTTAAAATAGGTATTTCAGAATGCTCATGTTGTGACTCTGGAAGACAGAGCAGCATAACATAACAAGAGGTCAGAAGGGCTGACAGTAATAGAAGATCAGACTGGCTTTTCTGGGCTAAGATGTTAATATACCCCTGCTTCTTTCAGATTGTGCATGAGATGAAGTAATCAGATTGAAAACTTGAAATAAATTTTCATTCTTTTTCCTTTGGTGTAGTTATAGTTTGATAGATGCCATGCTAGATGGAAATTGTGATCCTTTCTAACACTTGCTAGTAATTGTTCTTCACCAGTTTTTAGGGTTCTTTTGGGTGCTTCTTTTTGTTGGGAGTGGTTTATTTGAGAAATGAATTGGAAATGCAAGGAATACACTGAATTGGGAGGATAAACTGTCATCCCCCACAGATTGATGCAAAATTGAAGTTAAGAGAAGGCAATGCATAGATATGGCTTTTATGATATCCAGACTGGATTAGCTTTACAAAAGAAAGAAACCAGAGTAACTGAAAAATAAACAAACAAAACCTTTTATAGTTTAGTAGTGTAGAATAATGTCTGTAAAGTTTGCATACAGTTTATGCTTGTTTGGGCAGGGGGAGAGGTTGGATAAAGTTTTCCTTTTCTCTTATGTGGCTTTTTTCCGTTTTACTGATAACATGTGTTCTCCACATTGCACCCTAAAGCTAGATGAAGGAATTAAAATTTTTCACTTACCCCACACAGCATAGATTCATCTTGAGACAAAGGAAAAATATTTGAATACAGCAGTACCAGTTATGGCTGACTTCAGAGATTGATTTAGAAAATCAGACAGGCAGCGCATCTGTTGCACAAAGTAGTATTCAGTCACAAAAATCACTGTTGCTAAGGTTCTGAATAGAACTTTTGCTCTCTCTTATGCTACCCATATGAGTACTGTAAATAATCTTGAATAGTGGTAACTCAGATGAGAAATATAGTTTACGTAGATCTGTCACACTATTTAGTAATGCTTTGTGGAAAAATCCATTTTGAGCTTTTTAAGCATAAGTCTGCATAAAGCATATCTTCATGTTTCAGTTGTGGGTTTTCTTTTAATGTATGATTTATAGTGTGTTTTAGTGGTTTTAGTTTGTTTTTTGTTTTTGTTTTTTTACTTTTTTTCCCTAGGATGCAATAGAAGTTTGCAAGAAATTCATGGAACGTGACCCAGAAGAATTAAGATTTAATGCAATTGCACTGTCTGCTGCTTAAAAACATTTTCCAATGCGACTAATCTATTGCAACGTATTGTAACAATAAAACTGTTGCCATATGTTAATAGAACAAATTTTGATACTTCCTTAACATGTTGTTTAATTGTAGCATATGTGGAATAAACTTTGCATTTGTCCTTGTTATATCTTGCTGCTTGTTCCTAAAACAACTTTGGGTATTTATAGACATGCATGCATTTTGTGCAAGACTTTTATGTGGTGGGTTTTTCCCCTTCCACACCCTTAAGTTTTTGGGAATTACTGTCTGTGATATTTCATCATAGTAATGATGAGCTACTTTAGAGCAGGATTATCATTTGTATTGTTCACAGATAACATTTTGAGTGGAGTACCTGGTATGTTAATGGGTAAAAACTTTAAATATGAGGCTATCTCCATCATTTAGTTATAATGATACAAGAATATAAGAACTTTTGCAGGTGACTCAAAAGAAAAAGGTGTTTTTTTCAGTGCATTATTTATAAATAAATATATGGAAGAAAAAAGGCAGAAAAAGGACTGTTTCTTCTTACCCTTGGTGAGCACTAACATTTTAAAATTATCTTTACATTTTGAATAAAACGTAAGGGTTTTTTTCCAAGCCTAATAATGTTAATAAATTGTCAAAAATTCAGATAAACCAGTGTTTTCTATTTGTTTATGTGGAAAAACAACATGGGTTTTTGCTGCAGAAAAGCCACACGACTAATTAATGCTAGTTCAAATGGTAGGGCTCTGGAGGGCACAGGGGTGAATACAGCAATGTGAAGTATCTCACCTAACTGAATAAAATGATAGAAAAGTAATGGTGGTTGTAATGAAGTATTGTGTGACAAGAAGAGAAACAGACTATAGATTTTAAGATAGCCATGATGGTCATATACTTTTTTTTCCCTTTAGGACTATCTATTGTAAGTTGGTCAGGTGACATTACTGAATGCTATGTGATACCCTTCCCCTGTGCCATCCCTCCCACCCCACTCACTGGATCTTTAAGGTACTGTTGACCAATTTATACACTTGAGTTAGTAACAACTTGGTTGTTTCGGGGTTTGTGATTTTTGGTTGGTTGGTTTTTGTGTTGTTGTTGTTGTTGTTTTTCAGCTAAGCAGTCTTACGCTTTAGGATTCTTGTGAATGCTAGGTTTGGTTAATCTGCATGTTTTGGATAGTCCAGAAAAATATTATTTTTTGCTTTGAAGTGAAATAATTCAAAATGGTTTCCAGTCAAGACTGCTGCCTATGGAAACTGAACCCTGAGTATCCCAAAGAGCACTTACTTTCTCTATCAAT
The DNA here is from genome assembly GCA_013396975.1 of Bucco capensis. NCBI lineage: Eukaryota > Metazoa > Chordata > Aves > Piciformes > Bucconidae > Bucco > Bucco capensis. The sequence goes on along the minus strand of VWZO01018701.1, from coordinate 589,586 downwards.
TGTCACTGCAGGAAAAATGAATGGGGTTATGCCAGAAGCAATCTGGCAGAGTTTTCCTTCTTTATAGAAAAGAAAGAGGCCTGGGAGTCTGTCTTACCACTTAAGAACATCTTTTGTACTCTAAAGGAAAAGTCAGAGTGTCTGTCTAAAACATGCCACCTGGAGTGTCCATTAACAACAAGAGTCTGTTTTCTATAAGTGAGCTGTTTGGAGAAGTGAGGGGAAAGAACAATGCTGATGAGATGCTGTTTTTATTTTTTTCACCCCAATAAAATGGGGTATCATTAAGATTTGCTTTATGTTGTCATGCTCATTAGTAAAGCCCTGAAATTTGCTTGAATAAAAGTCAAAGGCTTTAGTAATGAAAGCAGCTGCATTGCCTTCCTGCAAATATTAGAAAAATGAAATAAATTTTGTCACAATACAGTTAGGATATTGCATGTTTTATGCTAAAGGTGACTCATAGGATTACATTTAAAGTAAGCCATAGTTAATACAGATATAGTGCTTTCAGGTTAAGGAGGAGGGTGAGGGAAGAGGAAGTGCAGTTCAAATCTGTTAAACTAGCTACATCAGTTGTCTGCTTTAGGGAAATAGTCACACCACATATGCTTTTCTGTGTTCAGAAGATTTCAGTGGTTTTAGGTAATAAATGGACAGGCTCTAGGTTTTTTTGCAACTTATTGCAAAATCACTTCAGAACTGGACCTTTGAGTATGAGGACTGATGAAGTGAATTCATGACAAAGGAAATCAGAATTAGAAAGTAAACTTGGGGTGGGATTTTTCATGGTCACAGCAGAAAAACAATCATGATTCTTAAGTAAAAACTACCAATGTTCATAATATTGAGGCAATATGATAGTTTTTCTCAGCATTTTTACACAGTCTTCAAATTGGTTGTTCTGCAGGGTAAGGTTTCCTTCCATTTTGTTTTGCTTTCAGTGTTAATTTCCAGTTTATTAGTATATAAGGTGGTACTTCTAAGTGAACACTGCTTTTGGAAGGGTTCTCAAGATTTTGAGATGACAAAGGAAGAGCAATGCATCACTTTTTATGTGGAACTGTATCTGCTCACCACATGGTTACTTGCTAGATTGAAATTTTGAAAAACCGCACTGCAGAAATGCTATCTCACCTAATGTGTGGTGTAACAGCCTCCCAGTGATAGTAGGGCTATGCTTTGGCACAGGCATTGGTGACCAACTTGAGGAGCACAGAAGTAAAGGAATCTAGAAGATGATGGAATATCTTTGGCATTGACAGAACCTGTATGTGTGAGGTATGAACACTTGACTGACTTCAGCAGTCCAGAAGGTCCTGACCAGGGGCTGATAAGCCCTGCAGACCACATGATGTTTTTGGCTCTGTGATGCCCATGCAGATGTTGCCTTATCTGTACAATCTGTGTTTATTAGCTCAAGCTCCATGGGAAGATAATGCTGTATTTCTGAACTTATACAGCCCTGCCAGAGCCTTGCCACCTTTGTGTGGAGCATGGGTTGGCCACAGGCACTTAGCGCTAGTAACTGCCAGAGTAAATCCGTCTTCAGCCTCTGCACTCTGGGCTGGCCCTATACATCATCTTATGGTAATAGCGCATGTAAGAGTGAAGAGATGATGCATACTCAACACATAATTTTGGCTGAGTAGAGCTGGTGTGCTATTAAGCACTCAGGATTGTTCAAGCTCTTCTAAGAATACTGGTCTAAGTTCTCCCATGTTATTACTAGCATTTTGTTGAGAAACCGTAAGAATTTAATAACTAGTAGAGTGCCCTTTCAATCATGGCCTCATGATTCAGTTAAGGAGAGAAGGAGAAGGAAGTGTGTTTTGTCACTGAAATGTAAGTTTTAGAAAATAAATACACTTAACAGCCCACATTTAGAAAATAAATATGATCTTTTGTTAAGGGAAGAAGTCAGCCTTGGTAGAAAATGTTATTGTATGAAGTATTTGTAGAGCTCTTAATGAGAAGAATATGATGTAAATGTTGCTTGACTCATCTATAGGAGCACACACACTGAAAGGGTTTATTTTTGCCAAGTAGATCATTATTCTGTTTGCTGCTTTTGACACCAACAATTAACAGTCATATCTGGTATATGTAATCTTCTGAGGTAGGAGTCTAGTGACTTACCTTGTTAGCATGAAGGAATATTAAGCTATTTTGGCTTAGATAAATTACCTGTGACAGTTCATTTAAAATTCACTTAGAGGAAGAAACTTGCATGTTGGAACCTTTTTTTAGTGAATACCTTTGACTGGAAAGCTGCTGTGATTCATGAAGCTTACTAACATGAGGACTTAAATTACTTGACTACTCAAGTTACTCTAATTTTTTCATTTAAAACATTAAACACTTGATTTGTAAGAAAAGTTACTTGACTTGCCACTAAGTGAAATAAACCAACCAGAAAAAAGTAAAAACTTAAACTGTTTTTTTAAACATGAGCTTTTCTGAAAACTTTCATAAATTTGAGAATAAAATTCTAAACTTTTACTGTATTCATATTTACTTTTTCCTCTTTAGGGACAAGCATATTTTTAGATGAAGTGAAAATGCAGGCCTTATAAACCTGGGAAAGGCTGCAATATTTCTCCAGAAAAGTCTTTAGTAATGACAGCTAATGCAAAATGATGTCAGCCAGCAGCAGTAGCACGTACAAGCTTTATTTACACTTTTTTTCTAGTCTTTGTAGTCATGAATGTTAAATAGTGAGATGATAGGGTTGTTTTCTGATGCTCAAAGCTTCCCACTCAAGGAAAATGCAGATTCTTCATTTGTATTCGGTCTTGTTGGCTGATCTGGCTTGGAGCAGGAAAAACAAGTAGGGAAAAATTTCAAATGTATAGCATTGATTATCTTTTCATTCATCAGTGGCTCTGTAGCAGAGATGTCTCAAGTCATACCACTGTGAGGAGCTAACAACACCACGTCTATGCATTTGTAACTTTAATAAATGTCAAACATCTCTTGTGGAACTTATTTCAGTCATGTTTTCCCTACTAAGGGTTCTTTACCAGGTGTGCAGAAAGTCAGTCACCACACTGAGTTGAGGTGTTTATTTCTGTTCCACAGAATAGAGTGCCAGGCATCTAACCCCAGCCAGCACCCCCTCATTGCAAGGCGCACACCACTTGTTAACTGCATAAAACACCTGATGTGCTAGTTGTATTTCCCTATTCATCCTTACAACATACATATGTAAGCCATCTAATGATTTAAACATTTTGTGGAGGTTCGAGTAGGTTCCCTAATTAGCATGCACAATTTTGCCCTAGGGATGTGTATTTTATAATTACCCAAGGTTACTTTTGGATAAAATCTTGACTCGTCTTTGGTCCAGAAGTTATATTATTTTGTTATCTTTATGTTTAAGTTGGCAACAGCAAAAGAACACATAAGACACATACATAGTTTTTTTTCACATCTTATTCAAGGTAAGGTACTTTCTGTGATGCCTCAACCGTTTTTTGACCTAAACTTCTTGATAAACTTTTAGCCTTGTTCTTTCACCATCAGCCAGAGTCCCTGGGTTTTCCTTCCAGTGTGTACCCATGAGTAGCACTAATTTCCACATAGTGCAGAAACTGATGGCTAATAGCTTCTTGGTATGTTCAATTTATCTCCTAAAATCTTCTTTCTTATTCTGAGAAGGATTTTTACAGAGCAGAAATAAGATGTCCACCTAAGTAAACATCTCAGGAGAAACTAATTTGTGTGCAGTACAAATTTCAAGTTATCTTTTCTTTAAAACTTACCTGTGTTATGCTCATGGATGATGTAGGCAACTTGATTTTGGTTACAGAGAAGATATGGAAAGAAAACTACTGCTAAAAGTTCAAGTAGAAAAAGATCATCTCACATACAATGTTAAAATGAAATCCAGTACTTAAAAAACAACAACAAACACACAAACAAAAAAACCAAAATCTAAAGCAACATGTTCCAGAAACCTCTCCTACAAGGACAGGCTGGGAGTTGAAGTTGTACAGCCTGAAGAAGAGAAGGCTCTGGGGAGACCTTATTACATCCTTCCAGTACTTAAAGGAGTCTTATAAGAAAGATTGGGAGGAACTATTTAGTAGGACCTTGTAGCAATAGAACAAGGAGCAATGATTTTTAACTAAAAAAGGGTAGATTTAGACTAGATAATGAAAAAGATTTTTACAATGAGGTACACTGGAACAGGTTGTCCAAGGAGGTAGTAGATGTCCCATCCCTGGGGGTTTTCAATATCTGATCAACCTAATCTACTTGAAGATGACCCTACTCACTGCAGGGAAGATTGGACTAGATGCCTTTAAAGGTCCTTTCCAACATAAACTATTCTATGATTGTAAACCGACTCTTTTTTCTTTATATTTTGTTAACTTTTCTGCTTCATGTGTCCACTTTGCCACTGGAAGAAGTTGTTGTGCTGTGTTTAGTTAGCACACCAGCTCCCTCTGGGCTTCTGCTCGAGTGCCTAGGTCAGAGTGGAAGAACCTTTGCTACTGTTGCATAGCCTAATCCCACCTCACCTGATGTCTGCCGTTACCACACGGGCTAGAGCCCAGCACTGCATCCACTCAGGCCCAGAAGGGGAATGATCTGAGAACGGCCTTACCCAGCCAGGGCTTTAGCTGTGAGCCGAAGCTCAGCAGAGTGTGGGGAGTAGAGCAGTCACAAAGAGCCTGTTGCAGTGTATCTGAGGCAGAGACACAAGTGAAATAAAGCAGTGGACACTAAGTAGGGGTACTGTGAGGAAAACTAGAATTGCGGCAAACGGTACTGAGGGCAGGAGGGAAGCACAGAGGCTGTACCACGCGGCTCCAGCTCTGTCTCAGGCATCCCTGCTTTTGTCATTTTGTGTGGAAAGAGTTCAAAACACAGGGTGGAACTCTCATGTCCTCCAAAGTAGTGGAAGGGGCTCCTAACTTCATCTCCAAACGCTGGAGAAGAGCGTGGAGCCGTTCCCGCCACCCGGATCACAGCACTGTCGACGGCTGCTAGGGCAGACCTGCTGGCGAGGCAGCGAGGGAGTCGGCGGGGGGACACAATTGTCGCTGCTCCGCTGGAGGGAGGCGGCGGCGGCGGCGGCACGCAGGGTAGTCCCGGCGGGGCGGCAGGTGGCGGAGGCCGGGGCGGAGGTGGCCGGCCTTGAAAGGTGTGATTGTCCCCAGTTATTCCTGGTATGCGCCGGGGCGGGAGCTGCCGGGGGCGGCCTCTACCGGGCGGGAGGGCGAGGGGCGCCGCGCCTTGGCGGGACGGAGTCGGCGCTGCCGCGGGGAGTGCAGCCTGTCCCGGGCGTCCGGATGCCCCTGGGTGTAGTGAGGGGAGGCAGCACTGCTTTACATCCAGCGACTCCTTCAAATTCTTGCGGTCGCTGAGCGCCAGCGGGCTCCCGGGAGGGGGAGCTCCGCAGGGAGGCGGTGGAGGGGGAGGAGACGGCGCGGGGAGCGTTAAAAAGAGGCAGCTGAATGACAGCGGCTGCTCCTCGCGTCCCTACCTCGTCGGACGACCGGCTGCTTGCCGCCCCCTCGCTTGTTCGCTCACTGCCGGCCATGGAGGGGAGAGAGGAAGCGGAGTGTGACTGCCAGACGGCGTTCGCCGAAGCTCAGCGATGGGTAGAGGTGAGGCGTCTCTTGATCCTTTTGTGTATCACCCCCTTGTCGCCCCCAGTCCCCTCTCCTCAGAGAGGCCCGGCCGTTCGTCGCACTGGTTCCCCCGTGCCAGTTCCGGGTCCGGCTGCACCCCTCTCACCGCTGTGTGCTGAGGACGCTGCCGTAGGGCTGCCCCCGTCTCCGGGCAGGAGCTCCAGGGACGCGGCTCCCAAACTTTGTTTCTTTGTGAGCATTTACGTGCTGCTGTTTTAGAAGGTACCGTGAAAGCTTGCAGAGATCTCTCTTTGCCGTATCGCCCACACCCTCTTCCCCAATATCCAAATTAGAGGCTGGTGTGGCTACTATCCTGTCATTAAGGCTTATAATTTCTGCCATCCTGTAAATTGTTTCTCTAGTACTTGCTCTGAGACAGTCTGAATTAAAGGCACTCTTCATTTTGTCTCAAAAGAGTTCAGGATAGAGAGTAACCTGAAATTACAGTAATTTTCTTTCCTCCGGTTTTTAAACATGAGTGTCTGCACATAGAGCTTGACGTAAATATCTGTGTTTCTGTGTCCTTACATAGAATCACACTAGTGCAGTTTATGCTAATGCATAAGGAAAGAGGTTGCTCATAGGTGCACCTGAGCGTGTATGTGTGACTATAGTCAGGGTGGCGTGTGGCTGGGTCAGTAAGGCTGATGGTAGGGAAGGTGTTTTGAGATGTTGGAAATACTGGACAGCCTCACTTAAGAGTCACTGTGTGCTTTTGAAGAGAGCCTTCAATATGCTGGTTTATATGTATTTTAACATATTAAGCTTGTTTCTTCCCGCCCATTCACTTGAGATGAAACTTCTATTGTCAGAAGTGCTATCCCGTTAACTTTGGAATGAGTAAATATTGAAGAAGGGTGTTTGTTTCTTTTTACTCCCCTTGTTTATAAGCCTGTCAAGACCTGAGTCCAGGCTTCTTTGTTTCCCCTGTAAGAGGATGACATCTAATGCTTAAAATCTATTCAGAACATTGAACTTAGAGCACCGTAGGCAAGGCTACCACCAATGACTTCTGCAAGTGTCAGTTTTGTAAGTGCTGTCCATGAACGCACATAATTAAAGCAATCCTGGCTTTCCAAAGTGTCAGTTTTGTAAGACCTAGATGTGAATTTAGACAATTAAAGCATTCCTTTCTCATGTATGTTTCTTGCATTGCTTTCTTTAAATTGGCAACGCTTACTTTAATTAGTTTCGTTAAGGTGCTATAATGTCATCTTTGAAAATCCTATTCTAAGAGTTTGGGCACTTGTTTTAATTATTACTGGTTTTTAAACTGGCTGGTTGTACCATTCCTGAAAAAGGTTACCTCTTTGCCTGCCAGTAGCACATGGGAGCACTAGCAAAGCAATGTGAGTGTAAAGCATATGCTATTTGTGTAGTAGAAAAAGTCTATGCTCAGCTTACCCCGTCTCATTTGTGTGGCTGTGCCTTCTTTCTCATACATGAAAGCTGCTCTCATTTTAAAGTAACTTTTAGACTTCTTGAAGAAAGATTTTGTTGTGAATTGAGCAACTGAAAAACCTGAAGGTATAGATAAACAGGATGTTAAGAATTCTGTAACGTTGAAGAAAAATGTAAATATTTATTGCCCTATGAAGTGAGGTTTGTATTTCGGAGAGTTGTTGTGTTTCTCTGCTCTTTAAATCCAGATGGATTAAAAAGCTGAGACCAACCCTTTCTGTTGTACGAGATGAGTGAAGATGTGAAGATATTTTTAGAGTAATGAGACATGTCCCAAGGTTTTGTGAGTCTTGGTGAAACACAATGGTGTGTATGTGATTGAGAGTGGAAACTTGGTAAGTCCTAGTGATTAAGTAATTGGTTTTGAAGATGAGGCAGATTTCAAAATATTTTTGAACTTGTAGTTCCTATGTTTTGACAAGATTTTATGTGCCAGCTTCCCCCCTAACATTAGAGGAAGATGAAAGCATACAAACACTAGCTACTACATATTTAAAAGAACAAGCAAAAATCTTTTTGTAAACTGTTACTATTTCCCTTTGCTAACGAAATCTGTTTTAATGTATTTCTGTATTTGTATATAGAACTTTTTGGACTGAGATTTTAAAAAAGCAAAAAAACAAAACCAAAACAACTCAAAAGCCCTGAGCTCAAACCTTGAAGCTGAGGGCTTTTTGTAGTAGGAATGAGAAGCTGTATTTGTCAGATGTATCTTAGGGCAGAAAAAGCCACCCCCAAACATCTTTCCCTCCCTCCCCCATCTCTTTCTGAAGCTTTTGATGAGAGAAAATTGCATCCTGGTCAGGTCCCTTTTCTGCCTGTTCTCAGCTTCAGTCTCTGGCTGATGGAAGCTCAAACATGTGATTCTAGTTCTGCTATATATATATAAAAAACTCCAGCCAAACCCCAACCACTTAGATTAACAGTCATAACAACAAAAAATTGCATCTGATACATGATGTTAGTTAATGAAAAACTTTGTTCTTAATTCAGATTCACGTTGAGGCATAGTTTATGATAATGAAGACAAGGCAGTTGTGTAGTCTTTACAGTGTAAAGACCTATTCAAGTGTAGTTTACAGTCTCTTGTGTGCTGTGATGAACTGGTAGGGAGATAATGTTTCTTGTCTTGGTATTGGTTGGCTAGAGATGGTTAATCTAGTCATGTGAGAGAGCTGGCTGGTGAGGACCTCTGCTTCTTTTGGGGAAAGAGTAGTCATTTTCTGTGCTCAGGCTCTTCTCAGGCATTCCTTGTCCAGAACCCAGCACTGGTTAGTGGTGTTGAAGTCTTGCATCTGGGACTTTTGGAGTCTTCTGAGTACTACTGCCTGTAACAACTAGCACTGGTCAAACTCATGTGCAGCTCAGCCTTTACTTAGCACCTCAGCTGGGCAGATGGTGCATGCTGAGACCAGGAATAAAACACTGAAACACCACAACTTAGAAATAGTTTCTCTAAGGTAGAGCTGTGTTTGCCAAAGCTAGAAATAGCTGGGTTAAAATAGCTTTACTGTGTTCTGTTCCATATTATAACTTAAGCAAGCCAAAAGCTGTTCCTCCAAACCAAAGCATTCTTCCCCCAGCTATTAAATATCCCAGACTGCCGAGTTTGTTTTCCTGCCTCAAGATGTGGGAGGGTAGTCTGTCTGCCTCTTCCTCTCTGCAGTCCACCACGAAGTTCATCCTTGTGAATGAAGGGGAGACATAGTCGCTATCCCCTAAAACTTTGCACCATTTTAGGCGTCGTGACCCTCTAAAAGTTCAAGAAGAAAGTCTGTGCTGTTTTCTTGTAGAACATCTCAGAGTTTTATTCCTGTTGTCTTAAATGAACCCTAGTCTTCAGGTAAATGTCTATGGTTTGAAATTGTTTGCTAAAGCAACTTGAAACCTGACCCTTAAGTCTGTAAATCTTTAGTTAGAGTGCCCTGAGGCAAATAATACTTGATTTTTATTTTTTTAATTTTTTTTTTTCCTCCCTGAAGTAGTCAAATGCACAGATCCCATCTGAGGGAGAGTGGGCAGTGAGCGTGTGCCTGAATGAATTGTGGAGTGAAGCAGCAGAGCTGTAGGAAAGCACATGGAGCAACCTTGGCACATCCACTGAAGTGAAAAATAGGTGTTGGGCCAAGTTACTCTTAATGCTGCAAGCTATTATGGGGCCTCATGGGAACTAATTTTTTTCCCCTAATAACTGGTCTGGAGTTGTTAAAGTCAGATGTTCTGAAAGCCACTGATTTCATCAGATACTGTAACTGAAAGTGTCAGTTTCAGTCACAAGCAGGACCCTGTCGTCCTGGGACTGTTCCTCATGTAGGGACACTGCAGTGGAACAGAAGTTCTTTCTAATGGTAACACAACCCATGGAGGGAGGTGTTTCACCATTAGGATTTCGGTAGCAAAATAAGGTTTTTATCAGTTTTGATAGGCAGTGTTAGAGGAAGAGAGCTCAGCATGTCTGGGCTGTATCTAGAGATACCTCTGCTGCTTGTATCTTCCATGGTCATTAAATAGACAGTGTAATAGCCTCATTTATCTGAATGCTGTTGTTTGTAATAACAACTTCATTTATTACTGCATTACACTGTGATTTTTCAGAGTCCAAAATAATCTTCCTTTGCGATTTAAAAGTATCTGTTACATTTTGGATGTTCGAATATTATTTAGAGACTTGCTTTTTCAGATGTGTGTATAAAGCCACCCACCCCATGCCTGCTCAGAAGATTAAAAAAGCAGATTTGCAGAATAGCTTGGTAGAAAGAGTCAGATTGAGGATAAAACTTGAGAGCCAGGACTACTTACTGAAATCTTTTGGTTTGGACCAACAGTACAGCAATCAAATCCAGTGAATGATCTCTGACATGTGGTCACCAAATGTTTCTATTTGTTGAAACTATTTGAAGTCTGCATTTCTACTGTATATTTTCATGGCTTCTGCAAATGCAGCAAGATGTCTAGCAGTGATGTTTTCCCTGTATTTGCATAAAGATCTTACCTCAGTGATTATTTTGTTTTGGTTTTCCCCCAAGCATGACTCTAATGCATACAGTCTGGTATGGCAGATGGGAGGAATAACTGTAGAGACAGAAGACTCATCTTACTGTTCAAATCCTCTTCTTGTAGGTACCTTTATTTCAGTTGAAGTAATCATTATGAAAAGGTTTTTCTCAGTTCTGGGTAAGATATTCTCAGATAGTGTGTAGAGTGCCAGTCAATGTCCTGGATGGAGTCAGAATGAAAAATGCATGAATGAAAAGGTAAAATCTATCTATTGTGTTGTCTAAACCATGTCTAATACTGAGTAATTCTGTCAAGTCATAAAACTTGGGTGGGCTGATTTCTGCAGAACTTCTTATAGCGTGGCTGCCAAAGTCCTGGCTCACGTCTACATAAGGGATGTATTTAATCCTCCTTTAGGTGGAAGAATCACTATTTTATTATTGTGTGTAGATTCTTGGCAGTGAGCCATTACAGAGAGGAAATCAGAATGTATTCAATTCATATATAAATATGAATTGATACATAAATATATGTGCTGTCAAGTAAATACTGTGGGAATGTAAGTCTTAGAAATAATGTTCTCACTGGCTGCAGACTGTGAGAGTGCTGTGCAAAATGTCATATAACAGGGCTAGCAATAATGGTTTAGAGGAGAGGGTGACAGTAACAGTGTTTTATCTGGCTGAACACTATTCTCTTGTTACCTTGTTTTCCGCTTCCTCTGGACCTTAGGAAAGGTGTCTGTGGTGTATTTGGCGATGTGTTTGAGAGAAAAATGAGACCAATTTTTGCTTAAGTGTAATGCCTATTTTGTGGCTTCTACAAGGCGAATTTATTTATTTTTCAAGTTAAGTCTGTATTTGGATTTCAGAGATGCTCTGAATCTGTCCCCATGCAGTCCTGTGCAGTGGACATGCATAGCTTTGAACTGAGTTCACAGTGTAGTTTCCTTTGTGGACAATTTCTCTTTGTAGTTTTGAGCATTGTTTTAAGATTTTCCATGAAAGCAGCATCTGCAAGCACTTCAAGAAGGAGAATTAACTTGTTGACTATAGGAATGAGTACATCTATACTGAGAAAATGTACTGCAGCTTAAGGGGATCTACAGACAGTTCTGACAGGACTTTTGTTTTCTTTGGTGTTTTGTGGTTACCGGTTACAGTTAGTCATGGTGTTACTTTTGTTCTTTTCCTCCTGTCTTTTTGTTTGTTTGGTTTTTTGAACTGTGTCCTGATCCTTTTTCAGTTTTGTGAGGTCATGTGTGTTTTTCCATCCATAGTTTAGGGAAGAGGTGAGATCATGATTTCTGTGTTTAGGATGCTTTCCCTGCCTCCATTACTATGGACTCCCTTTTATCACCTTTTCTTTGTTAAACCCTTTTCTTTTTGATCCAAATTTTTACATTTTTATGAGTACTTGGGTGTATTGCATTAGACAATGACCTTGCTGAGGTTTGGAAAACACTTGCATTTTATTGTGTTGTAAGCCAGATACATTCCAGCTGTTTCCATCTACCTGCCACTCCTCGTCTTTAAAGTTTCTTTATCCACTCCTGGAGGAGCTTAAGGGTGGGATTTTTTCTTTTTTTAACAACAAATCAAGACAACTCCAGCCTTTTCCTCTTAATGAGACTCTTGACTATCATTTCCAGCTTCAGCAATGTAATGAAAACCAGAACATGCTCTCACACCCAGTGTACTAGAAATGCTTCTGCTGGTCTAAGGTGTGCTTGATGTGCTTAATTTATTACCCAGATGATGTTAGGAGGAATGTTTTGGTTTTGGTTTCTTATACATAACTTAATGCTGTTAATCCAAGTGAGAATCTAACTTTGAAGGACTGTAGTGAATAAGCTACTTTAAAACACATTCTCTGGTTCTTCATGCTGTGAGCTTCTGCAAGCCATTTTAAATTTAGCGTTTGTGAATAGTGCTAAAATGTTACATTTCCAATGAAAAGAAAGATGTATGGATCTGACTCACAGTGTGCTAGTTTCCAGTTGGATATTTAGCTGTAAAACTTCCATTTGTGTTACGGTGAATAGAGAAACATAATTTCAACAGTGTTTTGCATTTGTGGTACAAAACATCTGGGATTATCTTAGAAGGACATGAGGATTATAAGCGTTGCTTTATGTTTTTCTTTGCCAGTGCTGGGTGTGTTGGCACATTGTTTTTGCACCAGCTCATGTGAAAGTCGCAACGTTTGTTTCTGGACATGATTCAGGTTTCAGTCATTACTATTAGAAAAGAAACCTGATACACTAACTTTGGGAAATAGTTATTAGTACGTTGCGCAAAAAAGTAAAAATCATTGTCATGCATTACAGCTTTAAAGGAATATCTAGGCTGGGATCAATTCAGCTAGTACAGTCAAGGAAAACTGTTGGTTGGACCAAGCTGTCCTCCCAGGGTAGGTCACACAACAACATGATTTTGTATTAGCGGTGGAACATCACAGCAAGGTATCCAGTCCTTGGCACATGCTTCTCCTGCCTCCTTTTGTTGTGGCAGTGGTGTTTGCCTGACCCCCTGGTGATTTGACTCAGGGAGTTCATCTGATGATGGAAACTCTGCCTGTTTTGTGGTATTTAGTACTCACTTGGCTCCTAGGAGGAAAGATGGGCAGCAACACTCATGCCAGGAAAGAGGTGGTGTTGGAAGAGTTGGCTTTTTGGTGGCAGCTTGCTGTTGGGTTGCAGTTGAGCTAGTGGGATGGAGAGGCAGACATTCAAATTTAGACAAGCCATCTCTTTCCCTGGAGGCTTCTCAAGTCACCTGCTTCTGCTCATTGCCTAGCTCTCTTCCTTACATGACTTGGGAGCCATTTGGTAGGTGCCTGGGGTTGAGGTGTAAGCTAGACACCTGAATTAAGAAGCTGGCTTCCAGCCTTAAATAACTTCTTCAGGATAAAATTCATAAGGCTATAAATACAGATGGGGCTGTTTTAAATAGAAACTCTGCCAGGAGCTTCTGGGTCAAAGCATTTGAAAGTATTGGATATGCTTATACACTGACTTCTGGGTTTTTTTGGTTGGGAGATGGTACTTCAGAGGTATTGGGCCATCTGTCTCAGCAGTTCTGCAATGATAATCACCTGCCATTCAGAGGGGCAATCTAATGTTAGATCTAATCTCCAGTGTTATTTGCAAATTCTTTCCTGGAAGTACTTTTTGGCCCTGCTATTTGTTTCCTTCAGGAAAAAAAAAAATTAAAAAAAAAATCTATCTTTGGAGTTTGATCTGAAACTTTCTGTGTGATCAAAAGACCACATCAACTAGTAAATCATGATTTGATAAAGAACGGAAGCAAATGATGTCACGTGTCCCAGTTGCTGTGGAGAGGAGGAAGAAAAATGTCAGGTTTGACACTGCAGGAGTGGGTAGGGTTTTTTTGTAGCAACAGCTGTTGCACTGCATTGAAATGCTTCTTTCTTTCAGGTTAGGTGAAGCTACATTTCCACTCCAGGAAAAACCTTTTTTTTTTTTTTTTTTACTTGTGTCACCATGCTCCTTTTGCTTGAACAGTGCCTCTGACAAAATGTACCTTTTTGATGCACCTGAAAATATAATCCTGAGCAAAAATGGGCCAGACATTTGACTGCAGGTTCTTTTGCAAAGGGGTTTTAACAAAGTGACATTGATTGTCTTAACTAACTGCAAAGGTCTCACCTTTTATAGGTGGTTTTTTTTTAGTCTAAATATCAGGTGGGCATCCTCATTGCTTGTTCTTGGCATTCCATTAAAAGGTTATGTGGAGTTGCTCTTATTTGGACTGAATGAAAATAGGGTGAGGATGAAGGCATGAGCTCCAGGTACAGATAGATACCTTTCACAGATACTTTCCTGACGCTGTGGAGCAAAAAAAGCCTTGATACAATAAACATCAACTGGATTATTCAGGAAGGTATTGCTCCACAACTGCAAGTCAACACATTTTTTCAAAGACAAATCCCCATTAAAATGCACAGACTGGGTTGCTCACTAATGACCTAGTTTTCATACATCTGATAAAATTCAAAAGTCCTCTGTGACGTTGGGGTAGGTCTTCCAGACATGGGCTGTAATCTCGTTTGAGAGCATCGTTAAAGACTCCAGGAAGTTCTGCATGTCAAGTATCAGTGGATGGGGTTGGGAGCTGTGCACTGTGGACAAATGACAGAGGAGAGAGAATTGGAAGGGGAAAAGGAGAGATGTGCACCTAAGGTTATGTGTAAATAATATTTTTCTCCTTACTGGGGTGAATGTCTTACCGTGTAAGTATTAAAATTATGAAATTGTGTAGAATGTACTGGCTTTTAAATCGGGGTGGTGGTGGGGGTTGCATTTGGTTTGCATTTTGGTAATTTGAAAGATTGGAGGAGTACTGTCTCGGGTCTAAATTTCTGAATGTGCTACTACACTTCTTTCATTTCTGTATTTGTAGAATCAGTATCTCATCTGCTTTATCTACTGTGGGACATGGAAGCCTACTGGTAAATCTGGCTGAAAAATGCATATATGTTTGTATATGTGGTTGCTTTTTGTGTTTTCTTCCGGTATCTCTCCACCTAAGAATTTCTAAAATAAATTTTTCCTTAATTTTTAACATGGCAACCAAAATTTTGAGTCATTCCACTTTCCACTGGAAAGTTCTTGTGAGAAATATCTCTCCCTGAAAGATAAAGTGGTGAATCATGTTTTCCTAAACTTAGTTGGATATACTGTAGTTGAGAAGTTATCAGTATGATGGTTAATTTTGTCAGAATACAAAATACTTAACATGCACATTTCGTCAACAAGACTTGGTCTTTACAGGCGAGCAAGTGTCTTGCTGGAACCATATCTACTGGTCATGGTAACAAAGCGTAAGGTTGGAGCAGCATTTTCCAGCATCTAAGCAGATGTAGTCTGGAGGCTGGCAGTAATTTGGTTTCCTGTGTCTGGTACGTAGATGGGTTAGATGTGATCCAGCCGTGCAGATTTCCAGCAGTGAGTCATCTGATTGTTTTCTCTTTCCTTTGTGATCAGCCATGGAGGTAGGATAGAGGAGGGTGTCTCTCAGGCAGTAGAAGTCAACTCTAATGTCACACTACCTTTCAGATACTGGGGAGTGAAATATGAAAAGGATGTTGGTGTGTCTCTGCTGTTTTTAAAGGTATGCCAGCCTTCCTCACCTCAGTATTAGGTTTTTTTGTTTCCTTAAAGCATTATCCCTAACCCAGCTTTTGCTGTGATTGTATCTTGGCCACGTCTTATCTTTATTCTTGTGCAGTATGGGAATGGATAAACCTGCTGCAGGATTTCTTTAACAGACGTTGCTCCTGTGGGGAGGAGATAGAGAAGAGGTTTGGATTTCTGGATCCTTCTCATTGCAACCTCAGCACGTGCTTCTCCACTCGAAGTGTATGTGTCTTTGTCTTGAGGTAGGGGATATATATTCCCCTTTGGGAAGGGGCACTTTTCTGCAGGCTGCTAGTGGGGGTAGACGTGACATGCACCAAGCTCTTCATCTACCAAGCCATCTAATGTTGCTTAGATTGCACATAGTGGTTTTAATTTGACAGAGATGCAGATTAAGACCTTTGACTACGTGTAGACACCTGATGTAGGCTGGGAATGGGAAGCAGTGTGGTGGTTGTCACACAGAAATTCATGTGAGCCAGTTTAGGCCTGGCAGGAATGCCCACGTCTTCTACAGCATTATGCAACATAAACATCCTTTGAGATTAGGATGCTGCAAGTTAATTGCAGCCAGACACAGCTCATAGTTTTCTTCATCTAAAGAGCCTGGATATTGCTCACCTTTTTATTTTGTAGGAGATTTAAAGTATGAAACTTGCTTCTATGTAACTTCTTTTGTCTGTCAGGAAGACTATTTCTCAGGGTACTGATAGCACATAAGTTCCTTAACTGCTGTATAATGGCTGCTCATCTTTTTAGAATCTTAGCATATAACAAGAAAGACTAGGGATTGAATGTTATTGTAACACCTGCAGTCAGGTACCAAATACATGTGTGGTGTTGTCACATTCCTCAGCTTAAGAGAAGCTTTGGCAATCTTCTCAATTTCCATTAGCAGCTCCTGTTTACTGATTCAGTTTAAATGATCATCTCATTTTTTAGCATAGGTTTTATGGCCGTGATGCTCTCTGGTTTTCTGCTTAGAAAAATCTGATTTTAATTTGAATTCTAAACTGTGTTTTTTGGGAGGTGCTTAGAAGTCGGCATGAGTCTTTAGTATGAACTAAAAGTTTGATTGTTTCCCGAATATAAGGGCAGGGACACTTTCTACTTTACACTGAATTTGACCAGGTTCTGCTGCAGCAACTCCCAGTGGTCATTAAAATATTGTATCTGCTGCTGGTATTTCATTTCTACATAGACTGAAATGGACATGTTTTTGGAATATTTACATAGAATATTTCTCCCTGTTTAACTTCTTGGCATAATCGGGCTACAGCGCTGTCATGTTTAAACGCTACGATGAAGCAGAGTCTTTAATGGCCTCTGGAACATCGTATAAGCACTGTCAGGATGGACTTGTGGGGAAAAAAGGAATCTTTGAAGCAGTGGCTAGTGTCAGGGAGAGAATTCTCTAATAGTCAGCAAATTGGTATAATGCTATTTTAGACCTTGAAGCATCTTGCTTCTACTTATATGTAGTGTCAGTGGGTGCTTGTTGATGCATGTTGCAAGTACCACTTCCTACAGTCTCAGATGATGGGAGCTGCATGGAGCAAACGAGCAGCTCATACTCTCCCTCTGCATAGAATCATTACTCTGAGTTACATACATAGTCTGGAAATACTAGAAGTCTTTGATCTTTAAAACTTAATGTTTGAAAATGTAAACGATGCACTTCTTTGATCTGCTTCTTAAATTAAATGGTAATTGTGACAATTTCATTAGGCAGCTTTCCACTTAAAGGTTTGTACTTTTCATTTCACACTATGTTAATTTTAAGCCGTACGTCCTTGCTCTTTTCTTCATCAGTGAATTCTGGTAAGGGAGAGATCCTTATGTTTCTACATTATTTGATTGTCAGCAGTGTTTATTTTAGTGATTAGATCTTAACATGCCATTTTTCTAATACTGACAGCAGGGATTGTGACTTTTGCTTGTCTGCCTGTATGTTCACAACTAGGGTAATGGGAATCATTAAGTCTGAGCCGTCAAAAACGAATAGAATTTGAGTTCTTTGTGCCTGGGGTTGGAGGCTCTGAATTGTTCACTTAAGGTATTGGGAAGCACTTGGGCACATGTTCTACTGCAATCTGGTGATGTGTCCTCCCATGCATCTGCTGATAGAAAAGTAGCAGAAGCTTTTTATCTGTGGTCTTCTGTACTACTAGATGATTTGCTATTGCCTTTCCAAATTACTGTCATCTTCTAATCAAAATCCTCTGGGTAATTTAGGGCTCCTAAAACATTGATGAAGCTCATGCAAAGTTCAGTCTTTTCCTTACATCAGCTTTCTACTGTGTAGTGGATTTGTCTCTCTTATTTACCATAAAAGATGATAAAGACTTCTCTGCCTTTGTCCTCTTTTCTTATGAAAGGGGCCTTTGAAGTCTGAAGGCCACATCAAACTGCCAACTAGCAACTCTCAAGGTTAATCAGAGTCTTACTTGCGTGTAATAGGTTCTTTTAAGCTCCTGTTGGTTTAACGCCAAGAAAAAATCAGGTGTTCAAGCTGAAGTTGTTAATTACCCTCTTAGTAAAATCACCTTGTGTACTTTTCAATTATTATTTGTTTAACTATGCAAGACTAAATTTGTGGGGGAGAAGGTTCAAGGCAGTTAGTACTGAATCTTCTGCCACAGCAATTTTAAGATGTACTCATGGCTAGAGGAGGTTTTCTGTGGGTTTTTTGTTTTGGCTTGGATTTCTTTATAAGCAGGTAAAGATTCTTTGTTCCAGATCAAAACACGGTCTATGGAGTGTGTTTTTCTCTGTTTTGAATATCATCATGTGGACCTTCTGCTGTAACTCTCATGGTACTGTCTCAAAATTTGTCTGGCTTCCTTGCTGCTTTTTGCTAATTTCTTTTGTATGTGAGCTGGTGGATTTGAGCATTCATCTCCAGTAATTTGCATTGGATGTTTAAGAATCTTGATTGCTTTAGTGGTACCCATCAGAGTTAGGAAACTGTCTGGCTGAAGTGAACAGGAAGATCTCAACTCAGAGCTGTTACAGCACCCTGCCTGTGTATTTGAACTTTTTTTTATTTAAGCACAAAACAGAGAGAAGCTATTTACAACTGGAGATAAAAAACAGTTGCTGGGGAAAAGAAACTTGAAATATCTTTTCTGAGCTCATGGAAGTGATTTAAGTTGGATTTCAGTGCTTCAGTGTATTACCTTCCTCATTAAGTTTTTTTCAGGTGGATAAGGAATTAAGAAACTTCCAGATACCTGTTCAAAATTAAAATAAGCTCTGAGATTTATTTAAAAAAAATAGGAATTGGATACTTAAATTTTACTCCTCGTTGAGTCTGGAGAATTCTAGATCATCCTTCCGTAAGACTTTTCTTCCCAAGTATGTTCCTTTGGCTTCTGTGTCCNGTTGAGTCTGGAGAATTCTAGATCATCCTTCCATAAGACTTTTCTTCCTTTGGCTTCTGTGTCTTTTTTAATAAGGAAGACTTGTAGAATTATTTAAAAACTTATTCTCATATGCATTTGAACTAAAATTATCTGATCAAAATGTTTGGATTGGGGACAAAGGGGACCACAGGCCTTCAGCTGTGAAGATGGAGACCCCTTCAGAGGGATGCTGACCAGGAGTGGGATCTTGCAGCAAGTCTCAGAGTTGTGTCAATGTGGTCACTGCTTATTTTTTCCATCTTGTTCAAGCCTGCGATGAAGGTCCTGTGACTTGAAGTGGGAGTTGGTTAAACACTAAATTATCATTTTAAAACTGTTACTTTAAAATATCAGGTGATTCTGAACTTTTTTCTTTCTTCATAGTGATTAAACTCATTGAAAGTCAAGCTAGAGCAAGTCATTAATTATAGTAAGGAATTTTTGAAGTCCAGATTTTTTTTTCTCAGACTTGAAGAACTTGAAACAAGTGTACTCCATAGATGCCTAAGAGCAGATAACTTGTAATTCCTGGTGAATGATGTTACCAGTTTTAAACTTCTCTCACTGCTCCTTTAAGGCTAGCCCAGAAGTACATAAAATAAAATACCTTAAGCTTCAGACCTTTGAATTCTAATGAATTGCTCGGGATGAAAAGAGAAGTGGTAGGTGTGTTGTGTTTCATGGATTTAAAAAACAGACACACAAAGTAATGTCTGCTGCTCTGTTCAGAACAGTTTGCTGTTGCAAGAGCTTCTCTCCTAGAGCTAAACTTTAATAAACTTTCTGGAGCTCTCCACTTTTCACTGTGTAATTTCATTTTTAGCCTTTTTTAGGGAGTTTTATGACCTCTTGAGAGTTCAAGACTTTTTCAGAGACTGAAACTACAGAGGTGCCACAGTCCTGTAACACTTGGTGCAGCCCCCTGTGAGGGAGCACAGTGGCCAAGGACTTGTTATTTCTTGTAAAACTCAACAGGAACGGGAATCTGATAGTACAAGTCTCTTCCCTCTTTAAGGTGTGAGTCTGCCATTAAATACAGAAGTCTCTTGTAATCCGAAAAATAGGTATTTAAATAGCATTATGCTTAATCATAGTCTTTCCCTTTCCTCCTATTGACATTATAAGAAAAAGGTTCAACAATGACATCTCAAACTGAAGTTACTCCTCAGGGACTTCATTACCAGCATAAATGTAGGTGCTTGTTTGAAATCTTGGAAAGCTAAAAGGGCTAAGATTTAGAAGTTTTTCTCTGTTTTATGATAAATAGTATGTGCTGGGTTTTGGCATGAGATATTGAAATCGTATTTAAATTAAACGCTAGTAGTCGGAATAAAAGGGCTTAGACAGGCTTTACTTTGTTTTGGTGCTCCAGAGCTAATCATTTACAAATTGCTGCGCTAAGGGGCACAAATTAATGACATTCCAGTGTCTAAAATAGCCCTAACTATGTCAGACTGAAAAAATGTGTTTGGCATTCAGATGCTATGGATTTCACAAATGTTTCATTTATATGAATAAAGAAGATCAAGACACGGAAAGGAGTTGATGTTTTGTGTCTCTTTTTTTTTCTGTTAATCTGAATACTGTTATGCATTTTTGAGTAGCACAAAGCCTTTACTATGTTTGCAAAACTACTTTACTATAGGAGGCTGCAAAGAATTTTCTGCCGTAGTGTTTTTCACATGTAGATGTTTGCTTTTTAGCAGAAATGTTAATAATACAAGTTTGCTCACAAAATCTCTTATTAGCCAGCAAAATGTTTACAGCTTAATCCAGTTTCACTTCATGAAAAGTTTTAAGATTTGATTAAAATAACAATGTCTTCCTTTCCAGTGTATTGTGACTTCCTGAGGAGATTGAGAAGACATTTTTCAGGGATTCTCAACTTGCCATTACAGTGTTTATAAGGGAAAACTTTCATTCCAGAATAAGCTCTCTTGACATAATGTTGAATATATTTTCCAGAACTGCTTTATTGTACCCTTTTTTTGTTCTGGTTAGAAGTGTTTTGGGTAGTTGTATTGTAGACTTATTCCACCATATAGGCAAGAATATTAACAAACTTCTTGGTGTTTTTGTTGGATGTTATTTAATTTTAATTTGCATTTTCAATTTGTTTCTTTTTGGAAACAAAACCTTGGAGGGCTACCTCTGATCTACCATCTTTTGACTTTCTGGGATTTTTTTGAGGTTCTTATGCTAGCTGCCATTACCATGAAATATTTGGTCATCAGATCATGGAGTTGTGTTGGCTTGCCAGGTTTATGTGAAACCTCCCTGACTTGAGCAGTAATGTTGCACAAGGAACTGGAATTATCCAGACTCATGCCTTCTCTAGCCCTGGGTATAGGCAAAGGCAGGAGACCAAAGTGTAGCAAAAGTCGCGTCTTCACTGCCAGCCTGAGGCAGGGATATGTAAGGGCTATGCTGGACAGTGTCAGTGCAAGCTGGAGGAGATGGGGCAGATTACAAAAATGGCCCTTCTGGTCTTCCCACTCCCCTATGTCTTAAATGCAAAGATGAACAGCACATCTTCCAGGGTTCTCCATTTTTGTCTTGTTTCTTTCATTCCTTCCTCTGGCAGCAAGACTGAGGAGGGGTTTGCATCATCTTCCTTGAGGTGGCAGAAACCTGATTTTTTTTAATTTCTTTTTTTAATGTGTGTGTCTAAAATGATTCCTTGAGCAGGTGGATTCATGTAGCACCTGTGACTAAAAGCTATACTATGAACACCAAACCTGCTTTTACTTTGAATGTTCCCTTCCAAAAAATGTTTCTGTTTTTTTTCTTAGGTGGTTTCTGGAAGATCTTCAAAGAAAATATGGCAGTAGCTGTAGCTATTCTCTCCACTGTTACCTGCCCCATTCCCACGTAATTCTTGTCAGTGGAGGTGCCTAGGAGAAGCCCTTTGACCTTCAGAGCTTGTTAATCATTTTTCTTAGAGCAAGACAATCCTCCATCAAGAAAAGGGAAAGAGAAATTTGTTTTGTTGTCTGACACCTTCACATAATCTCTGGAAATGTAGAAAGTGCCAGCAGTACATAGGCATCCTTAGCACCACCACCTTGTGCTCTCCCATCTCTCTGCAGGCATCTGCAGTGGTTCCAGGGCAGCAGGCCACTAAAGGATCGCAGTTGGATGACTGAGAGCTTCTCTGAGCAGTGTAACACTAGTAACTTTGCATATAAGGAGCAGTCAGTGCCTTCTTGCCTGTCCCCAGCAAGTGGTAAGAATTAACAGGCCATGCAGAGGAATTTATTTTGGGAACAGAATTCATGAGAGAGCATAGATCACATGCAACTAGTTCCTTAGCCTTTGAATTCTAAAATCATAGTTGCCAGTGCAACTTTTACCATAACATTGGAGTTAGAGTCTGGTGCTTGAGTTGTATGTGATAGTGTAAGTGCTGCTTAAACTGTATGTATTCAAACTTGGTAATTATCCTGAACTGAGTAATTACAGTTACTTAAGGGGGAAGTATTTGTGTCTGTCCTCCCACCATGGGTATAGAGTTTTACTTCTTTGCCTTTTTAGCAGTGACAGGTCATAAGTAGGCATTATAGGTTTGGATTTCTGACTTGACACTTAAACATCCTAAAATAAACTTATCTATGTGTACACAGTTTTTGCATCTGGGTTATCATGTTTTGAGCAGTTGCTGTGAAGTACCTCATTTCGAAAACAACACAAAAACTCCCCATAAAACTCACTTTGGTTTTTTTTTAGGCTATTCAGTTTCTTATCACATTTTTTGACAGAATACAAAATTAAATAACCATGGTGCTTTACTGATTTGATTGAACACCTGCCAAATTCTGTAATAGCCTTTAAAAACAACAGAGTTTTAAGCCTACTTGAAAGGTATGACTGGATAGTCTATACACAGACATCAGAAGTAAGGCTTTCTCCTTATATCCTGCAAAACTGTAGTCTTTATTAACAAACTTTTGAGTGGGAAATTGAGCTGCCTTGATGTGCATTATTTGAAGTAGTTTCATATTTTAAAATACCAATTTTAATGTTAAAACTTTAATGACACTTGTAGGAGTTTGTGTAACCTAGTGCTTGGCATCCTTGCTGACAGTCTAGGTATTTGCTACTGGAGTTACAGTAACATTTGGGGGAGTCCTTTCTGTTTTAGTTTCCAGCAGATGGTGGTTGCAGCTGAAGGTAAAAGAAAACATGTGAAGATGGTTTTGGGAACGAGGTGTGGGTATATAAGCCAACAAGCTGTTCCCTGAGCATCTCTGTGATGGATTAAGCTGTTGTGCTGAGTTTTAATGACTTGTAGTTACAGTTGAGGATGCTTTAAATTTTAGTGGTTTATTCATATTAGGCTGTTGCATTGCCTGCTTTTACTCTAATAAAGGTGTTATGACAAATTTCCATATGTTTGTCCCAGCAGAAGCAAAATCTTCAGTGATGAAAAAAAAAATCACTTTTAGGTGCATGAAGGTGAAAATAGTTACATGCAGAACAATAGAAATATAAAATTAACTTGAGTATTACTGGTAAAGAACACAGATGTTGCTGAAAACATCTTTTTTTTAAAGAAAATACTGTGAAAGAACTGAACAAGACTAATTCCTATTTGTAGCTCTGAAAGAGGTAGACTCTTGCTATAAAGATGAACTTTCTGGTTTGAGATTGGGGTCTCTTTCCTAGTTAAACATGAGGATAAAATGAGCACTTGGTGCTAAAACACTCATTGGGCACTGTGCCACTGTCTTTCTGTTTTGTAGTCAAAAGTGTGTCTGACTGGGATATACAATCTTAAATTCACACTGTTTATAAATATTTGATCAAATACAAGTCTGGCAGAAATAGTGCAAGCTGTAGGTGCAGTTTTATTTTGAAGTTTGTCAGGTGTTATGATAGGAAAGGAAGAGCAAATGTTCTTTGAGCATTTGTGATAAGTACAGTAAAAGTTCATGCCTCAATCTTCTAGATCAAAGTCTGAGAGGACACTTCTTATCCAGGAGGGAAAGAGAAGTTTAAAAGCAGAGCACCATGATGAACACTCCTTTGTGTTTTTCTCTTGCATTATGAGTGCACCTGTTGCTTTAAAAAATGGTGGGGTTTCTGTCTTCAAATTCTTGCCAACAAATGTGGTAATAATTCATTCAGATTTACACTTTCACTGATGTTAATATACAGGATATTTATAGTATGGGTTCTGTACTAACCAGTACTGTCAAAATTCATTACAGAGTCCTAGACTTGTACATACTTGAGAGCTTGCTAGTTTACTGTATTTTATAGCAAAACCAACTTCAACTTCAAAAAAACAAAAAAACCAAAAACCCAAAACTGAACAAACAAACCCAAGCAACCAAACAAAACAAACCTGCCTAAAACTTGAATAGTTCCAGATTAGTGATAGTCTGTGTGTTGGTGTGCTCAGTGGTTTTGCTAGTCTGTCATATAAAGGTTAAAGGAGAAAGATGTTGTGGCAGTTGGTATCATATGTAGAGTCCTGGTATTAAGAGAACAGAGTATGTTTACTTAAGTAATAGTCACGTATGTAGTTTATAATAAATGACAGGGTGATAGGAACATGAAGGGGAAAGAAAAGCTTGGATACTTTATTTTT